>PVJH01003065.1:0-151307 GCA_004026705.1 Nesogale talazaci | reverse complement strand
TTACTAAGAGCTCAAGGGGCAGGGGGGGAGGAAGGGTAAAACAGGGAGCAGATAAGGGGGGCCTGGAGGGAGGGAGAATGTTTTGAGAGTGATGATGGCAATGGGTGTGTAAAAGTGGCCTGAATACAACTGATGTTGTTGGGGATTGTGATGGGAGTTGTAGGGCCCCCCCAATAAAATGATCAATTTTTTTTAAAAGGGGGGGGGAGGGAAAGGGGAGGGTTTTTTTTAAAAGGGGCTTGTATCAAGGGCTCAGGTGGAAAATATTGGGAAATGTATGTGGAAATATGTGTGCAAATGTGCTTGATACAAATGATGTACTGAATGTTGTAGTAGCTGTAAGAGCCCCCAATAAATTTTTTTTTTAATTAAAAAAAAAAAAGTTGAACTTGCAGAAGTTCACAGGGGCAGTTCTTCCTCTTCATCTAAGATTGTTATGAGTGGGCATCCCTTTGAGGGCAATGAGTATAATTCAGTTTTGTTTTGTGAAGGGCTGCTATAATATTAAGCTATGTGGCTCATATCTAATTCTGAGTATGTTCTGTGCTACCTTTCCTGGATGATTGAGCTATGTGCTGCAAGAAGTGTTGATTGCTACACATTCTCTGCATTACTGGGCCAGTCAAAATAAAATCCAAAGCTGCTGCTCTTCAGAAACAAAAAAAAAAAAACTTCACCAATATAAGATAGTGAACATAGCATGAAAAAGCAGAAATAGAGTAAAACTCAGAGGTAGGAAACCTTTTTTTTTTTTTAAACAAAGCACAATAATCATAGTTTCATCGGAACTAAAGTGTAGGGTAGCTAGGAAAGTCAGGGTCAGAGGAGAGGGTCTTACACCTCATGGAGGAGAAACTTTGAGATTCACTGAGGAGTTTTGAGCTGGGAGGTTATCTGAGCATTAGAGATTGTATTCCATTTGGAAATGTGCGGGGGGTGGGGAGGGCACGAAATGAAATGCAGTGGAATAGAATGTGGTGGCGGGGCAGGCCATGAGTCGGGAGAGGGGGAAAGGTAGGGAGGAGCAAACTGGACAAGCCAAAGGAAAGGAAGGGACAGGAGAGAAAGGCCTTGATATGAGGATGGTTTCCTATCTTTTCACCTAGTTCTTCTCTCTGGAGGTCCATGAAAATTATACACTGCCCATCGACATGCCTTGATCCCTCTGGTTTTTATTTACTCACTGAAATATGCTCCTCTCTGTCATCATCCACTTTCCCTTTAGTCACTGTACAAAGCATTAGCAAATCTCGATGGAAAAAATTAATTAATTAATTAATTAATTAATAAAACAACTCATTGGTGACATCTTTGAACCATTACAATAGTTACATGTTTTATATTTTCCATCTCAGTAGGTAGTTTGATTATAAAGTTTTTCATATACTTAGACACAGAGACCTGAGATCCAATGTACTTCAATGTTACCTAATATTAGAGCAAAGAGCCTTCTGGAGAATAAAATTAAACTGTCTGGTTTTCTTTTTATTTCTAAAGGAAGTATGTTTTTACTATTTCAATTTTATATTATTGAAGTGGGATTACTAATTGCTGGATATAGTAATTATTCTAAAACATACAAAATAAGATTGCTGGTAGTCATGACTCTTTGTACATTTAATTTGAAACATAGTCCCCTTTTCAAAATACAGTTTTAAAATGCTGTAAGAATAAAGATGATTAGCAATAATAAACAAGAGTTTGTCCTATTCAAAGATTTTGTTTACAAATAGTTGTTTAGTGCATAAAATGAAATCAAACATTACTTTAAAAAAAATCATCCTACCAATTTCTAAAGAATACAGATGAGTCATTCTTTGCAGCACTTTTAGGAAAATAACCTGGGGAGATTGTTTTCATTGAAAATGATTCAAAAGACTGGACAATGTCTATTGAGAGTATGCTATCCTTTAAAATATTTGAATATAATTGAATTAAAAACATTCACAAAGGATGACATTGAATATAAAATGGTAGCATTGGCTATTACTCTTTATTCCCGCAGTTTTCACTATTCAAAAGACATCTTACTAATATTTCTGTGCTTGATTCCTCTTTATTTAAGTAGTTGAAAGAAAGCAAAGCACACATATGCATACCTTAAGCAATCAAAAGCCACTTTCTTTTTGTCGTTACATAAATAGATATTTTAAATTTGCTATTACCAGAAAAGAATTGCAAGAAATTCTGAGTCTGTAATACGTGTTCCATTCCTGTGCATCTGCATAATCACTTATTATTGAAGAACATTTTAACAAAAGATACAGGGTTGAATTCTATTACCAGGATCAACAACAAATACTGCAAATGCTTAACCATTCACATCAAAATGAAGGGATATTTACCCACAATCCCCTCATAATTGCCTTTGCATTTAATCACTATTAAGAACCCTCCAAAAGAGGGGAAATATTCTAAAACATTGAACTCTATCTTTTGTGTCTTTGAATAGCCTCTTGAAAGGAGACATTTACATTCATCCTCTGATGTACAAAAGGAGCCCTTTCTATGCCTTGATCACAGGAAATCAAAAGAAAAGTCATGTAATTCCCATTAAGCATATACCATCTCAAATTCTGGGCACCACCCAGAGTTTGTAAGGGCAAAAATCAACCGAGTGGGTGTTTGTGCTCTTTGACAACATGGCCAGATTCCAAAAGAGTGAACTGAGATTTTTGAAGACATGAGGAACAGTTCCAAGAATAAAGTCATTCTAAAATGTAATGTGGGACTCTTTTTCAGGAGTTTTGATCAATGTTTGAAGAACACCTCTAAATGACTGACTTTCACCCAGTAATAAATCCTGTGGATACTTTCCTCCACAGAGGCCATGCCTGGCTACCACATCAGTCTTCAAGTCTTCCAAATTCTCACCAGCCATCATCTGAATGGCCATAGTCATGCAAGTCTTAGAACAAAGAAGTTGCAGGCCATTCAAAGGATGATCAGAATATATTTACCAAACTCTTGACCTAATTAAATTCCAAAGGATCAGAATATAAAAGGACATTCCATTTCTGGTACAGAAACAACAGCTCATGGAAACAGGGTCGAAAGAACCACTTAGACCATGTTCTTCTGAGAAAGGTAGTGCTTCAGGCAGATCTTAACAATGTCTGCTAGAAGCTGTCTTTGCCATCAACATATTTTTTAATTTTATTTTCCACTCAGGTACCCAATGTTCTCATTTTGATCAAGTCATTCTCTTGCTTTAGCAGTTCCTCCTGGATCCTTTACAAAGCATTTATAAAATTCCAATTGTAGTCACGGCTCCACCTCCCATCTCATGTTTCAAATATGTGCCAGTCACTGTCGAGCCAGTTCCGAAACACAGGGCAACCCCGTGTGCATACAAATCGGACCAACTTGTCCCATAGGGTTCTCAGGAGCTGAGTTTTTGTTTTTGGTGTGTGTGTTTTGTTTTGTTTTGTTTTGGGGGGGGCGGGGTGGGATGGATCACTGCCCTCTGGTCACTGCCCTCTGGTGGTCGTGGGAGCTACCCAGCACTGCTCCTGAGAGCCACTGCTGGATTTGAACCGCCAAGCCCGCGGGCCACAGTCCTGCACTCAGCCACTTACGCCACCGGGGCTCAGCCCAGGAGCTGAGTTTTTATAAATATATCACCAGAACTTTCTTCTGAGGCACCTCAAAGTGGGCTCAATCACTGAGCATGTTTATTATTTGCACTACCCATGCACTCCTCCTACACTTCAAAAGAGCGAATTCCCTAACAACCTCCAGATCTTGGCCTTGACTGTTTACTCTCATACAGATCCCATAGTGTTTCCTCTACGCAGCCTAAGTCTGACCTTGGACTCAACTGCCTCTACAGTCACCAGACTGGTGTCTTTGCCAATCCTGCATTCGTCAGTCTTTGGGGCAGAAGAACTCCAGCTTAACATCGGATGAACAGATTTGGCCTTCTCCTTCTACATCTCAATATAAAGTTCATGACATAAAGTTCTTCCTGTAAATAAATATATGTATATATAATATATAGAAACGTCATTGATTTGACTTCTCTTGAGAAGGCAGCCTAACATCAATGTGTACTTGATGATTCTAAGATTTGAAAAACTAAAACCTAAATTACACTATTAAGCAAGCATAATATTACTTTACTACGCAGAATCTTCACTCTAAAATGTTAACTGCTTTAAATAAGTTATTTACTAGTGATTGGAATCCAAGCATCTTTAAGGGCTATACTTTGAGGAAGAAGAGACTTCTTGAATCACGGCAAATAAACAATAGAAAGTAGAATAAGTACTTTTGTGCTTATATCCCTCTATAGACATAGAAGGTGGCAGACCTAATTTTACTGTATATCCCAATCCAATTGTAGAACTCTGCAAACATGATGGAATGCAAACTGTGGAGGCTCACTGCACAAAAGGGGAAAAGAATGGACATTTTCTAAAGAGCTGTAGCCACCAACAAGAATGCATACCCTTAGAAAAAGCTAGAGATTACTAGTTATATAAAGATGGCCAGATCTCAGAGATAAAGATTTATGTCTTATCTGCTCATGGAAAATTCATTTCTGCCTAATGGGGAGATTGGCGTATAAGTCAGAAGGCAGTAATATGTGTGAATTATGAAATTCCCTTGAAAATGCCTTTTTAGTGGATTGTCTTCACACAGAGAAAATGAGTTCGCTCCCTGGAGCAGCTGCTCTTCATTCTTGTCAACAAAGGAAACCAGCGGTTTTTAAGGTGACAAATGGCCTACATTTAGAAAAATGTGAGGCCGTGCTTGCAAAACTTAATGATGGGCAAATTGCAAAAGACTTAGAAATTTGGATTGAACTAGATAAGCATTCAAAAACCACCTGCTTATCATAAGCCTTTCTGAACTCAGAGGTCCCCTCCCTCTCTCCCAGAATCGACATGATGGCCTTGCCTCCTTGCCCCCTGTTCTCTCCCACCCTCCTTCTGCACTAGTTTCCAGGCTCTTTCCCAGGCCAGAGTGAATCCCCTTCCACCTCCTTACTCTCAGTGCCATTCTCGGCTCTAAGCCACAGAACCCTGGCAAACCCTCAACGGGGAATCACTAGAGCTTAACTTCTTTATTCGCTGCAGCATTAAACACTCACCAATTAGTGCTCAACGTGTTCTACCCAAACTGATAGTCATAAATGTAAGTGGATGGTTCAATTTCCATTTGCTTTACAACAGTTAAGTGTGTGCTGGACAGAATGTGTGGCCAGCTCTCTCAGGAGAGTCGGGGGAGGGTGGAGGCCTGAAGACAGAAGAACGGAAGCTTCAGAGATCTGCTGAGGAGCCCACTCCGTGCATGCCCTCCAGACTGCACGCTCATCACTGAGGCATATTTGTTTCCGGAGTTCTTTCTCACAAAAACTAATTGGGAGAAAAATTACCGAGAAGCTGTATTTCTTTCCAACGTTGTTTTTAAAATATTGACATACCATAAAAGGCTCCTCTGCCTGAGGTAAATGTTTTCATGAAGAATGAACCAGAAAACAACAACAACAACAAAAGCAACGTGCTGAGTTCTGTGTTTCATTTTATTTCCAAAATATTCTGCATGCCAATCATCTTTTCTTTTTGAGGAAGAGAGGGCAAAATGGAATTTTAAATGTTAGGGAAACCGTTTTAATTATTCTCTCCCCCAATCTATCTGAATCATTGAAAAATACATTCAGTTCAGGAAAGAGGTTATCCAACCAAAGACAATGTTTCTAGCTATTAAGTGCTCTCATGGTAGCTCAACACATACAACTTTCATTGACTGTAGGCAAAGCTCCCAATGTGGGAGACAGGCGAGGCTTTCAACTTCCATACAGTTACTGTCTTATGACTGAAGTAAAAACAGGGTCAGTTGTCCTCCCCTCACAGAAGAGTCACCAGGAAGGGATGAGTCAACCAGGGAGCAGGATAGCACTGGTGAAACACACACCATATCCCTCTGGTCCCTTGAGGCTTCCTCACTCCCCCCCCCCCCCCCACTATCATAACCTCAAGTCCTGCCTTTCAGTCCTGACTAGACCAGAGCAAGTACACTGGTACAGATGAAAGATAAGAGATCAAGATATATGCAATCCAGGAGCAGGAATGGGAATAGTGGGGAGGATGGGTGTGAAGGTGTGGAAAGGTGGGGAGGAGATTGAAAAGGAGAACCGATGAAAATCATGGACACATAACCCCTCCCCCCTCCAGGGGGATGGACAACAGAAACCCTGGGGAAGGGAGACAACAAGTGTAAGATATAAAAATAGTATTAATTTATAATGTATCAAGGGGTCACCAGAGTGGGAGAGAGGGAGAGGGAACAGATGGGCTGATACCAAGAGCTCAAATAGAAAGTAAATGTTTAGAAAATAATAATGTCAACATATGTACAGATATGCAATTGATGTATGGATTGTTATAAGAAATGAAAGAGCCTTTAATAAAAAGACCTTTTAGGAAAATAAAATCTTAAATTGAAAAAAAAAAAAGGTCACTTCTACTCTGTGCTTTGGAATCGACTCAATAGCAGTGTTTTTGGTGTTTGCTTGTTTGTTTGTTTTTTAAGGTTTCAATGAGGGACCAGTTTAAACCTTATTATAGTAAAATCCGTGGACACAGGCTCCATCCCGATGGAGACTGGAATCAGAGAAAGAGAAAACAAGCAATGGGGAAGAGTTAAAGGGAGAAACTTAAAATGAATGCACAAAGAAGAAGGAAAACCACCAGGAAAGGTTTGAAAGCCTCTCTGATCTTTTGCTCTCCACACAAATGTTCTTGATATTCCTCCTCAATTCCTTCTGGTCTTTAGTCATTAGAGTTCGATTCATAAAAACTCTTCTTGAGATGGTCTTTACATTCAGATGGAATATGCTCAAGGTTGTACTTTGGCTCTCCGGAACTTTGTTTCAATTTTCTTCAGCTGTGACTTGAACTTAAATACTATTGACAGTCTGTTTAGTAGTTGAGTCCTGTATGTATCGTGATCAGTGATATTTCCTCCATTTGTCTCTCTCCACTGATGTGGTCAATTTTCAAAGGGGCATATATGTAAATATACACTGTTCGTGTGGGGGTGATGGGGTATTTCTGAAGAATAAGTTATTAATCTTGCAAATGTTGATCATGTGGTCTCCAGCTCCATTTCTATTTCCAAGGTCAACATTTGCACCTATTAATCCTTTCTTCATTTCCAATTTTCACATGCTAGTAAGGAGTAATTTCTAATATATATTCATTGCAATCTTTTTTATATCATACCATTGACGTTGATAAAAATCTTCAATTTCTTCATCTCTCGCATTTGTGGTTGATGTATATATTTGAATAACAATAATATTAACTATTCTTCTGTATAAGTGTATAGATAACATCCTATCACTGACAGCACAGTACATAAGGGTAGATATTGAAATGATCTTTTTGACAATAAATACGACACTATTCTTCTCCAATTTATAATTCATCTTTTGTATATTCTAAGTACTATTATTAATGGATATTTGCAACTGTTCTCCTTTTGAGTTAAATCACATCAGCAGATGGATCTCCTGAAAGCATTGCTCCAAGTCATTTGACTTGGTTCTACTTTAAGGAGGAACTTTTTCATCAGCAATATTTTTAATGTCTTTCAACCTGAGGGGCTCATCCTCCGGCTATCTCAGATAATGTTCTGCTCCTACTCATAAGACTTTCCACTGGAAAATTTATATTGAAGTATATTACCGGGTCCCTCTTCCTAATCTTTCCATCTTAAAGTCCTGTTGAAACCCACCATAAATGACCTTGCTGGCTGTTGAATACTGGTGGTATAGCTGCCAGGCTCACAGCAACATACATGTCATCACAGCATGATAAACTGATATGTAACATCCGCAAAGGGGGGTGGGGGTGGAGAGAGGTTGCCAAAAGCTCATGAAAATGGAATTTTTAAAAAAGGGATTTTTGCTCAAGATGTTTGAAGTTTCCTTATTTATATGTTAAATGTCTAAAACATATATATCATATATATATACAATTGTATTTATATAGACAGTGCTGAAAAATCAATATAAATTACAACCTGAAATAATACATTACATAACAACTTGACATAATCTGGTGTCAACTTGAGATTATTAAAAGTGAAGAGGGGGCTTTGCTCCGGTGGCGTAGTGATTGAGTGCGGGACTGCGGCCCATGGGCTTGGGGGTTCAAATCCATCAGCGGCTCTCAGGAGCAGCACTGGGTAGCTCCCAAGACCACCAGAGAGCAGTGATGCCAAAAAAAAAAAAACCCAAAAAATAAATAAAAGTGAAGGGGTGGAGTTTAGCCTGTCCATCAGGTCGCAGTCTGATGATCTCATTTGGAAGTGCTAAGGAGATGACTTGCTCGCTGGAGGTGGGATACACAGAGGTAGTCTCCCTGGGACACATTCCTGTTGACAAGCCACATGGAGCTACACTGATAAAATCAGATCCCTGGAGCTGGTGCAGCCACGAGGAGACCCACGCCAGCACAGAGATGCTTCCACTGCCCCTGGGTCCCCAAGACTTTCTGCCCACTGGCCTGTGATCGTCCTTTATTCAGCATTATTGAATGGCTGTGTGAGTCTAAAGAGGAAGTTATGGATTCGTATCAAGCTATGGGGTAAGATCAGAGTTATGGACTTGATCTGGACTAGGCTGGGGTGTTTTCTTAATGTATAATTGCTCTTTGATATAAAGTTCTCTCTTTGATACATATGAATATATCTGAATTTGTTTCTCTAGTCTACCCATAATAACAAAATTCTTTTATGTGGATTGGCATGTTTACCTGAAGGTATTATTAACTTTTTTGAATGAAGCATTTCATTTGAATTATTTTTTAAAACTTCCATTTCAGGGCTGAGCCCCAGTGGCATAGTAGTTGTGTGCAGGACTGCAGCCCACTGAGATGGAAGTTCAATTCCAGCTCCACAGGAGCAAAGGCTGGACCTCCTACTCCCACCACCAGAGGGCTATGATGTCCAAAAAACAAAAAATAAACAAACAAAAAAACTTCCATTTCAGTCTTAAATCCATTAAACAGTCCAAATGTAATTGGATTAAATATTGTTCAACACTCCCAACTATTATACTATACTGTAAGACTCAAACTATCAGAGTTTTGTATTTTCTTAAAAGTAAAATTTAAAACAGAACTGTTGCATAAAATTCTAGAACCTGAAATAGAGAGTGACATATTCTATAGTACTATCATCTGATAGTGACATCTGATAACTCATCTGATAATATTGAATGTGTCCATTTAATTTTTGCGATAGCCCTAGTGGTGTGATGGTTCCTGGATGAGCAATCTGCATGGTTGTCAGTTAAAACCACCAGAAGCTCCATGACAAAGACTGGACTTGATACTCCTATGTACAGTTATTTTCTCAGAAGCCCCCAGGGGGCCACTACGAGTCAGTGTTGACTTGATGGTAGTGAGTATAGCCCTAGTAGTAGTCCATTGGAATAAATTTGGGGCTACTAACCACAAGTCAGCAGTTCAAACCCACCAACCACTCTTCGGGAGAAAGCTAAGGCTATCTACTCATATAAAGCTTTATATGGGCCTCAGAAATCCTACATAGCATTGTTATGAATCAGAATCTATTTGATGGCAGTGTGTGTGTGTGTGTGTTTATGGAGCAGTAAGCACAAATTCCAAACCATATAGTTCTGAAAAGGAGTATGTTTTCTTAGTAATTGTAACTCACTGCCATGCAGTTCATTTTGACTAACAGTGACCCTATAGGACTCAGTAGTGCATTTCTGAGACTGTGGATGTTTAAGGAAGTAGGAAGCCCCATCTCTCTCTCCCTCAGAATGGCTGGTGGTTTCAAACTGTAGCTGTAAGCAGTATAATGTGTAACCCTCTGGGCCACCAGGGACCCTTCTTTAATAATATCCCTCTCTAAGAATAGCCCTCTCCAGTGGCAGGAAGTACAGCACATGCCTACTTGTGCTAAGTACTTTCTGAGACAATCGTATTTATTTAAGGAGAATTGAATTCCCTGATTTATGGGAATTAAATGACTATTTAGAAAGAGGAGTAGTATTAATACACAACTTTCATTAAGATGCTAATTTATTTAACATTATTTCACTCTCCAGTGAGTACACATTCTCTAAAGATCAGCATTCTAATGACATAATTGCTGCACATCCTGAACAGTATAGGGAGTACACATACTCTCTCCAGTTGATTTGCATTTGCATTATTGCAAGAAAGCAAGAAACTATGCATTAGCCTACTTCTCTTTTGCACACCATGAGAAAATTAAAGGTCAAGATATAATGCAAGACTTGTTTTTCCTATAAATATGTACTTAGTTTTTGAATAATTGGTTCAATTAGCCATTCAATTACTTTCTACCCCAAACATTAAATACATTCTAGTCATAGAGATGTAAAATAACCAAGCTGCAAAAGGTCATGGTATTAGATTTATAAAAACATAGAAAAACTTATGTTAAAATAATAAATAAATGTTTGTTAAGTTAAAAGTTTCATTTGAATTGCTTCTGGACTGCAAACTACCAAAATGTTATTTGATGAATAATCATTCTCCTTCATTTTGGAATTTTATTTTAATTAAATATGACATGTATACATAATCACACAAACTCTCATCATCCAAAGAAAAATATAGTATCTATTAGATTAATTCTCTAAAATATTTTTCCTACATAGTTTATTTTTATAAATTTTAGATCCTAGCAATTATTTCACATTCAGAGCATTTCTTATAATTATATAATAGACATGTCCCTGTGTCATTGACATCTATTTAAAATATTTTTATGATCATAATCAGAATCGTTTCCTCTTCTCACTAGCTAGACGTTTTGACTACATCTGTTTTCTCTGTGATATGTAGCAGTGAAGAGTACTCTTCTTTCTTAGATCTCGGTCAGTATCTTTGGTAATTTTCTAAGGGGAGTGTGAAGGTGTGAAACTGTGAATGCAAAAGCAGTGAATTTTTAAAGATTCTTAACACATGTTGCCAGATTGCTTTACAGCGTGCTGCACTCGTTCATATTCAGTGGTGTATCATTGAATTTACCTACCCACGCTCAGCATGGAAAAATACTTTGTTAGTGATTTAGTTTTGGTAAGTCGACAGGTGACAGAATGCATCATCTTTTCATTTTGCATTTGTTTATTAGCTAAATTGTTGTGTCTTAAAATTTTTTGCCTCTACCTTAATTAACCAAATATTATACAAATTAAACTCTATTGTGTCATTATTTGCATTTGCCACTTGTCTGGGTCAGAATTTCATAGCAGTTCCAACATACATATACACCCACTCTCCTTTTGTAAGTGTGGAGGGGTGGGGAGGGGGAGAAAGAGAAAATGTTCCTAGAGTATTATAGTCTTTTATATTTTGTTTATGGTGATTTTTGTTGTGGAAATCTGTTTAAAGGGTCAATTTTCTAAGTCCCTTTCTTTGTGATTTATATCACTATCTTGAAATATTTATCAATATGATCTTGTTTAATCAAGATATGAACAATACATATTCATTGATATGTGGATATATATACATGAGACCTGGTGGCACCATGCTAAATGAAAAGTCAGTGATTTGAGCTCACCAGCTGCTGTCTGGGAGGAAGGCGGGTTGTCTCTGCAAATGTTACTTTCCTGGGAACAGTATGAAGCAGTTCTGTTCCATACCATAGGTCTCTCCAGTTGATGGCACACAATAACAACAACAAACATACATACACACAGAGGAATTTCTCAAAGTTCATGTACAAACTCCATTACCTTTTCACTCTATTTTTCACAAACATTTTGATGCCTCCTCATATACATGTTTACTTATCTAAGCCAAAAATATTGTTACTAGGGTTCCTCTTCAGGCAAACATGGGTTTATTCAAAACAAAACATGTTTAAACATTTCTAAGCAATTATTGGGAAGCTGCAGACAAATTATCTCAATAATACACTGTTCTATGGGATTTAAATGACTTTAAGTTGAAATGACTTTGACTTGTGAGCTAATACTAAATTTAAAATATTTAAAATATTTACAAATTTAATTATAGCAAAAAGCAAATGAACATCTCCCCAAAAGGCTGAAGCTTTGAATAAATTTTATGAGAAGGCTTCCCCCACATAAAACAACAGTTTTTAGATGGAGCAAGAGTTTTAAAGAAAGTCAGGAAGACCTCAAAGATGAACCAAGTGAGAAAAGATCAATGATCAATGAAGAAACTGGTTCGAGTCTAGAAGATAATGGAAGAAGACCACAGAATGGAATCTCAAAAGGTTTAACATGTTCAATTTTAGGTGGGCATCTTGTCCTCTAAAATTTTTCCACTCAGTGGATTGCACAAAGGTCAGTTAGCTCAAAGAGCTGATGTTTCCATCAGAAATAAGACTGTGCTTGTTCAGGTAGATGTGTATAGGAAAGGGGTTTATATAATGAGTTTTTGTACAGTAAGAAAGCATCCCACTCAGTCCAGGTCAAGTCCATAAGTCTAATATTATCCCATGTGTTCAATACTAGTCCATAAATTCCTCCTTAGACTCATGCAGCCATGTAAGAATACCAAAGGTAGGAATATCACAAGTCAGTGGGCGCAAAGTCGTATGCATGCAGTGAGAAGCATCTCAGCACTGGGAAGGGGCTCCATGTGGCACCTCCAGCTCCCCAGGCTCTGGCTGCATCAAAGTAGCTCCATCGGGCATATCTTCAGAGGGGTCTGGTAGGGAGTGTGTGCCCCACCTCCAGAGAGCTATTTATCTCTTTAGTGGCTCCAAATGAGGTCATCAAACTGTGCCCTGATAGGCTAGACTCCACCCCTTTCCATCTTAAGTTTCAAATTGACAACAGACGATGTAACTACCACGAACACCAAAGCTAAAGAAGACATTTTTATAAAACAAATTGTAACCACGAAAAAGTCTTAGATTTACTGATAGGATACAGAGAGTGGGATGCAATGAAAACATTGACTTCAAAAGGGATCTGCTGGGTCAGTTAAATTCAAGCCACAGAAGTCAACTCAGAAGGCAAGAACAACTGTCTTTGTGGGTGATTTCCTTTGGATAACCTGATAAATGTGCACAAAAGACACAGATGGTTAGTGGAAATTATTAACACGTTTTCAGAAAATTGAAAACTTAATAGGTGCAAAAAAAAAAAAAGGTAAATCGAGACAAAGGGTACCCTCCCCTGCCTTTATATCAATGAACCTGCTTGTTCTGTGAGATAAGAAGGACTTTGGGGGAAGAGGGGGCATCACTGCCCTCTGGTGGTCGTGGGAGTTACCCAGTCTTGCTCCTGAAGAGCTGCTGCTGGATTTGAACCGCCAAGCCCATGGGCTGCAGTCCCACACTCAACCACTACGCCACCAGAGCTCAGCCAAGAAAAACTTTCTTAGGAGAATTTCTCTGGAAATTTTTACCCCATCCACTTTGTAGTCCTGATCTTGCCCTTTTGGCTTTCTCTTTTGTTCCTCAAGTTCAAAGAACATTGAGAAGGCGCAAAGACTGAGTCCCTCGAGGATGTCAAAATGACCTGTTGAAATGGTGTAAATCAAAAACTGTAAAATGCTTCAGAGAAGAATTAGCAAGACAGAAACATCTATGTATGATAGATCAAGAAACAGCAGCTCCACATCTTAATTGTTTTGTTTGTTTCATAAAGAATTCTCTTACCTCTGAATTAATACTCTCATCTATATCTGCATATTTACTCCCCTCTATATTTCGTGTGCTATATGACTTACTGTCATCTGTGACTTACTCTCATCTACAGAGGGTACCCCCCCCAAAAAAAGGAAAAGGACTCTTTCAGAGTATGCATTGTTCCTGCTCGGTGATCATCCAGCAACTCACTCTGAGTTGGTGCATCCAGTGGTGTTGCCTGGGAAGGTTCTCTCTGGCCCAAGTGTTTTTTGTTTTTGTTTTTGGCTGTTGTTGTTGTGGTTGTTGTTTTTGTAAAAGCAATTTTGCTCAGACCTCATTTTTTGTGATGACCAATTTAAGAAAGCCGTGTGTGGCTGTGAAATTTGGTTTCCTGTTAGGGAAATGTTGCAGAAACTGTTGCAATGTAGAACACATCCCATAGCACTGGTGCTATAGGAAGAACTAAAGGGTCTGAGTGGTTTTCTTGTTTTCAAAAAGGTAGAACGTCAATTGATGAAAAACCTTGTTGCGGACCTCCATCAACTTCCAAATTGGATGAAAATGTTTACAAAATCCATGTACTGTGCTTGAAGGCAGATAACAGAGCACTGAAGAAATGGGAAAGTTGAACTATCTTCTAACTGACCAGGAAAAAGAGAATGTAGTGAAAACATCCGTGCTCTGAAAGAACAACTCTGGACAACCCAGACTTTTCCCCATGGTCATTACTGGTGATGAGAAATGGAACTATTCTTATCACCCTAAAATCAACATGAATTAAGCCAATGGAAATGCCTGAACCCCCAAAAGTTCCTCAAGTAAAATCAAAGATCAAGAGGACGCTCTTTGTTTCTTGCTTTGTTTGTTTGTTTTAATTTGGAGTTTGTTCCAGCAGGCCAGAATGTTAATCAAACTTTCTATTTAGAGGTTCTGAAAAGATTGCATAACAGTAGGCAACAAAAAGTGCTGATTTGTGGCAGCGGGTTTTGTCACCACGACAATGCACCTTCTTACACAGCCATCTCAAGGTGCCATTTTTTGCCCAAAAAACAGCACTCCTCTTTTGCCCCACACATCTCACTCTCCTAACCTCACCCTGTGCAACTTCTTTGTGTTTCCATGAATGCAGGGGGGAATGAAAGGACAGTTATTTGATGAGGTAGAAGAGGTAAAGAAAAAAAATGAGGGAGGTGCTGTCAGCCAGCCAAACAGATGATTTTGAAAAATGTTTCTAAGAATGGAATCACAGATTTGATCAAGTATATTAAGAATAATGGGGAGTACTTAAAAGGTGATTAGGCTATTTTTCAAAAAAAATTAAATACATAGCTTTGAAGACAATTCTGGGTTTTGGAGGTTCCACTTCATACATAAAGATAGGCACTTATATATAACTTAATCTAAGACATGGCACAATTGTGACAGTGTCAGATATTATCTAAAAGGTTGGCAATTCAAACACACCAGTCTCTCTGAGATAAAAAGATGTAACAGTCTCCTTCCTTAAAAATGTGCCATGTTGAAAACTCTGCGGGCAGGTCTGTGCCACCTTGTAGAGTCACTGTGAGATGAAACTCACGTGAGAGCAATGAGCTGGGTTTTTTTTAATTGGTTTGTGCTGTTGAATAAAAAATTATTACTTGAAAGACAGAAAATATATTGGATTAATACTCCAAGAGATATGTTATTTTCTATACATAAGTTCTTACATTAATTTGTTTTTTCTCTTACCTTCACCAAAAGATTTGATTCAGAAGAGATAGCAAACTTCTACCACTAAAGTCAGCAGACATGTATTCATTTACTTCCATCACAAAATCTGAAGCTAGTTTCCCCCACTTGTTTGTTTTTTTTTTTTTTTTTGCAGAGAACATTCTTTTTTTTTTTCAACTTTTTTTTGTGGCATCACTGTCCTTGTGGGAGTAGGAAGCCCAGTCTTGCTCCTGGAGAGCTGCTGGATTTGAACCATCAGCCCTGTGGGCCGCAGTCCCACACACAACCACTATGCCACCAGGACTCAGCCAGAGAACATTCTTTGTTTTGATATTACTCCCTCTCCTATCCTTCATTGTTTATTCATAATATTTATCCATGAGTATTAAAAGAATATGTCTGGTTTCCTTCTTTTTATTCACCTTTACTTGAAACATGGTATTTCCTGTGGAGTGAAATTCCTTATATGGTTCTTCTAACCAAATCTCTGTAACTCTCACCAAATGAATGGGTGGGACTGTCAAATCGGTTTTGTGTAGCACAAAGGGAATTAGCCCATTTTCATTACCACCCCCTGGCTATAAAAATGAGCCATCATTGACTGGCCTGAGGACCTTGGGAGAGTGCATCCAAGATCATTGTCTGAAGTGAAGGAAACCGCTAAGACCAGAGGTACCAGGGACTGCAGCACCGAGACTCGGAGGAGCAGTGCTGAGGCCACGGGACAACTTCTTCTCACCTGGCCTGAGACTATGGAACTGTGAGACAGAGAAACAGGTGAGCTGCCTTCCTAGCCCCTGGTGGCAAAGGCCAGGGGACTATGGAGCTGAGTGCTTGAGGACTAGACAGAGAGGCTTGTCTACTGTCTGAGGAGACCAATGACTGTATCTTTGCTGATTCTGATTTGGGGTAACCTACTGACTTTCCTAATAACCCCCCCTCAATGGTGAGCATTTTCTGTGAATTCTGACTGACCATTTAGATGGATTATTGATGAAGCACAGGTACAGAGGGGTGTGAGAGATACAGATGGTGCTAGAATAGATAATAAAAGATAAAGCAAAGACGTCTCTTCTTCTTGTCTCATGGCAATAGAAAAGCAAGAAGAGATCTGATATGTGTGCCTCATTGCCTTTTATTACAGCAATCTTTTGAAATCATGCATTAAATCATTATTTATGTCCCAATTGCCCTGTAACTGTTCGCTTGCATCTCTTTTCTGTAGTATTTATAATCTGCTTTCTTTTTGATTTTCTCTGCCTTTCTTGTGCATTTTGAGAGACCACCTCAACCTTCCCGCAAGATGAAGTTAAATGCATGCGGTGGTTATCAGCACTGACTTTTCTGTTTGTGGAACTAATAGTAAAAGTAGTGATTGAAATTTGAGTGTGTTAAATTTATACATCATGTATTACATGTAATACATTAAATTAATACATCGTGTATTAAAAATGTCTCATCCTAGAGAGATCTATTTTGCAAAGTTTCTGAGTCAAGGGCATCCATGAAGCTCCTGCTGGTATTGGTAGTGCCTGCTGGAGTGGGGCACTCATCATGTTCCTGTTGGTGTTGGCAGTCCCTGCTGTGGGGTTATAATGTTGTGGGTGCTCTTGGATCTCACCCCAGCTCAATTCAATCAGATCTGGAAGTGCATGATGCACTGGCATTTAAATTTTACCCAGTTGATGTGCAGCAGTGATTAGAAAGACAGGAATCTCTCATGGATGCATAGGACTTGGCACACTGGCTCCCACCAACCAGTGCTCATCATAGTTATCTGCTTCATCTCCAAGTGCCTTTTAGAGGGTTCTGTTTTGATTTCTGCTGGGGAAGCCCTCCCTAATTCCCCCTTTTACATGTCTTCCTTCCATTCACTCTTTATGACTTGCTATCCCTGTTCATTGAACACCATGTCTTCTTGTAGTCTACAATAGCAGTGAAGCCATTTTCTAAAATGATTTTTCTAATTTGTGCATCATTTTAAAAATAAGAGGCATGTGCAGGTTGCATTTCATTAGAGAAAGGTATTTGTGGCTTGTCCTTAGACACACACTGCTGAGAAACACTTCATTTGAGACCCCAGGCTGCTGTGGCCCAGTCAGCACGGGCCATTAGGCATAGCTGTCCTGAGTACAGGGGGAGCCCCTCTGTCACCTCTCTCTGTTCTCTAGCTTTCTGAGCAGATGGAATACATGGGAAAATATACATTCTCCACCATGTTCTGAGAGTACAAATATTCCCAACGCGATTCCTTTACTCTAAATATCCCCTTTACTTCATCCACCTTAAATTAATGGGAATCACAGCAAAACTGGCAAAAAGTTGATCGCCAGACGGAGTGTTGGAAATGATTATGTTGGGATTTTTTTTTCACTCTATGTTAAAAAGAATTCTCAGGAGTTGAGAACAGCAACATCTATCCCAACCACACTGGCACGCAAACAAGGTCTCCTTCCTGTCTGTGTTCTAGGCTAGAAGATCCATAAAACAACACCCCCCCCACACACACACACACACACTCCTCCCCCTATGTCCCATGGGCTTGAGGAAATGCTCCAGGCTAGTCACACATTCCTCCTTTCCTACTCATTTCCAATGTCACTCTCTCTTTTTTTTGCAGCACCCTCGTTTGGTACTGACTCCAGTCCCTTCCTTCCAGTCGAATGGCCTCCTTGAAATATATTCTGGCTTCATCCCTGGACATTGTCCTTCCACAATCACATAGGAGAATTGGAAAAAACATGCAACAGAAGGAAGAACTCCTAACAAGTTGAAATATCATGAAAACTTTCAGCAAATATGTAAGAGTGGAGATGGTCTGAAAATATGGCTAGCAATTGAAAAAAGAAAAAAGGGTTGGGGACTATTCTAGGTGGAAGAAATCGCACAAATGAACACTGCTCATAGAAAACCCCAGTTCATCTGGAGCCTGGGGTAACAAAAGCAGCAACGAAAGAATGCAGCTAAGCAATGAAGGGTCATGAGTGCATCAGGGAAATATACACACAATTTTCTAAATACCAGAGCACAGTTGTGTTTATTGTGAGAGAAATGACATCGTGAAAGCTTTCCTGTAGGAAGATTACAGGCAGGAGTGTGTAGGATGGATTGCAGCAGGGAAAGCTGAGAGTTCAGAATGCATTGTAATACACAAAAAAGAACAATAAGTGTTGGGATTTGAGGGGGCTCAATAAATTGCCACCCTATTTTCTATGCTCAAGTTCTGGAGCAACTAAAATTGACACAGGAGATGAAAGATGAAAGCAAATTATGCAGAAAACCATGGCAAAAGGGTACGGCAATATGATGCTTCTTACGATTGAAGCCTAGAATTAAATAGGCTTAGTCACACACAAGGAGTCCTGATGTCAGAGTGGGTTCCGCTTTGAGCTGCTGGTTCCTGGAGCTACAATTTGAACCCATCAGCTTCTCCAGGGGAGAAAGTTGGGCCGACCAGTTCCACCAGGAGCTGCAGATCCAAAAATCCTGAAGAGGCTTTCTACTCTGCCCTGGGGGGGGGGGGGGGGGGTTGTTGTTATGAAGCAGAATCAGAAGTAACTCAGTGGCAGGAGGTTCGGTTTAGGCAGCCCATTGCACAACTATAGGTCAGAAAGGAGCAGAAAGAAAAGATGTTGGATCTAAACTACACACCGAGGTCCTTTCTCCAAGCTTGCTGGGGAGAAGCGAGGACAGGATGGTGGCAGGGTAGAGGCACTCTCTCTCCAGGGAGCTGGACAGTCTCTCCTCATTTCCAGGTTTAAATTACAGCTACGAAAACACTGTGGGATATCGCTCTACTCCACACACATGTGGTTGTCATGTATTTGAACTGACTCAAAGGAAAGTGACACTGTGTTGCTTGGTTTCCTTTCACTCCCAGCAGAAGGACTTCTGTTTTCTCAGCGAGAGAGATGATAACTGATACATTTTCTCAACCCAAACTCCCTAACCAGTTCTCAAACATTATCCTAATATTTTTTAAGCCTGGGGACATAGATACTAATATTTCCATTTTGAGTGATTGAGGCAGGTAAGTAAATTTGGTTAGACCACAGAGTTTGTAGTGACAGATCTTATATTGGACCCAAGACTGTGTAATTAAGTATGTGACTACATATATATACATATATATATTAGATGCTTTGGTAAGGTACAGGATAAGAAAAGGAAGCTTGGGAAGGATGCAAGACTGGAAGAGTGCAGTTTCTGGGAAACCAACTGATATATTCCAAAAAAAAAATGAAGAAAAGTTTAAGGAAGGGGAGTTTTGAACCATTTAAAAAACCTGAGTCTTCCAAATACCTCTTATATCTTCCAGAGTTTGTATGAAGAACTTTAGTGGACTTATGGAGGTGGAAGCTCAATTCAGGGGGCGCGCAGATATTAAAAAGTAAAAGTGGCAAGTAAGAAAATAAACAATACAAAGATTAGAGAATTAAAATATGCTGGCTTATAGAAATAGGAAAGTTAAACCAAAGGAGTATAGAAGCTTTTGTTAAGGTTTCTGAGAATGTTTGGAAAAGGAAAGAAACAGCTAACAGAAAAAAAAACATTTTAAAACTGCAAATGAGAGAAGAGAAAATTAGGGTCTTGAATTCCCAGAAATAAGAGAAATTACATATTTTAAATGTAGAGGGCTTCTTCTGATGTAGAGACATGGAGATATTTGAAGGAGATATAGAAATAAAGGGGTCTCTGCTAGGAAGTCTTCCAATGTCTTGGAAAGCAAATTATGGAAGAGACATCCCCAGGATTGACCAGGATAGACTGAGCGCTAAGGCCTGAAAACAGGTAGTTGGGGTTGCACAATTGTTCTTGGTAATGGGGTAAAGAAAAATAGAAGAACTACAGAAAGTGAAGACCCACTGAGGCAAGCTAACTAGGTGTATTGTGAACCTAGTCATTTTCCAAAGTCAAGCTTGTGAGACACGGTTTAAATAGTAAACCATAGAGAGGACCAAAATCCCAGTGGACTAAAAATATTAGAAAATATTTTCAATAGCTATCTTTTATTGAATAATAAAAGAAAGTCAGAATCAAGTCCATTTGCTTGAACATATTCTGAATCTGCTGTTTGGGGCATAGATGACCAGAAAAGCTAGAATCAAGAATTAAGTCCATTATTTTACTAATCCAAGTCCCTAAAGCCCAAGACAATTAACTCAATATATTAAGCCAAAGTATATTTTTGTACTGAAAAAAAAGTCAAATAAGCTCTTTTGATACAAGAAAAATTAATAAAATATATACTTAAGCTTCTAAGTCTTATTTCAGAGAACAGAGAAGATGCTGAGAGTGAGGTGCAGAATATTATCCTCTGATATTTTATGAAGAGAATCATGGACTCCCTGAGTGTTAACTCATCTCTTATTCTTCATTACTTCCATAATGTATTTCTTTTTACTCCAGTTTTCTTTTAAGGATGATGGACAATTTTGGAAATGGATAGGAAAGGCAGTTTCACAGCATAATAAAAGTAAATACTTGGCATCTTTCAATCATATATATATATAAATGCTAAAATAGCCAGTGTGATACATATTCCAGAGGGCTTCAAAAATTCATAGGAAAAATAATTCACAAACTTTGAAGTTTAATACTTATACATAATTTTTAATTTTAAAACTGATATAGCTCTATTCCTTATAAAAATACAACTAATGTTCATATGATGGTAGTAGCCAAGAAAATGAAAAAGGCTTCAGATATCTTGGTCAATAAAAGACTGTCTGAAATTTTATCTGATAGGAGAGGAGAAGATGGGGAGGAAGGAGAAGAAATATAATGTGGTAGGATATGACATTTGCAGAGTGCTTACAATGTATTAATACTACACAAACCATAATAAAATATAATCAGCATATGGATTGCAACTCATTCATAAATCATGAAATTCTTTTACTGGGCTAGGAACTGCAAAGCATGAAACATAACACATCCTAACAGAATATCCCCAGTTTGGCATAGAGAAATTTAGGTCTGTATTATATATAAATACATAGAGAAGTACACATATTCACACATACACATTTCTATATGCATGTAAGAGATAATGCAAGTGTATTTCCTGCATAGAATTCTGATCAAAGTAGCTTGAAATACCCCCCTTTTATCGATAACTAAAAGTCATCACTTTCATGCTTTTGGTTAGCAAAAGCATATTCTTTCTCTAGTATTCCTGTTTTCTTTCTTAGAATTTTTTTCTCTCCCAACGTGGAGCATCTTTTTGGAATAAAAATCCTGGGGGCTGTCTCCCAGTATGGAAACTAGTAGAGGTCAATTCATGCTCATCTAATGCCAGTAGCCAGGTTCAGCCACACGCTCCTGAGACTCTTGAGTCTTGAGCTGGTGAGACAAAGATGAGAAACAGAAGTAGTTGACACACATCCGTTTTAGTGATGACATTAGATCAGTCTGCTTAGGATCTAGAAGCACTTCTGTGACTTCTACTACCCTACACCCTACCCATTTCTACTGCCCACTACCAGCCTGTCAATATTTTAAGTCCTGTGTTTACCTCAGTAACTCCCTGCTTGCTCAGGTTAGCCAGAGTTGCGCTTTCTTCTTGTGACCAAAGACCCAACCACTCAGTCTCAGTCAAAACTCACAACTAATCTCTGTGGTGTGTATTAATTTTATTTATTTTAAATATGATTTACAGTAGATCTCCAGTACTTGACCATATTAGTACTCGACATAATCACATTTCAACACGAAATGTTGAGGACATTTTGCATCAGAGCTCGAACTAAACATTGGAATTAGACTGGATGCACATGATTTTTGTAAACAAAGGCAGTTCAGGGTTCAGTCACTTGGAATCAGTTGGCATTGTAAGTACACATTGTTTAAAACTTTTGTGGTTGTGTTCCAAGTGTTTTGCAGAATTTTCTTAGTGTTTGTGGATTTTTGTATTGGTTTTTAGATAAAAAAAAATGCATCCTAAGAAAGAGGTTTATTTTTCAGGGAATCATCATGATAAGGAACTGGTTAACCATGTTAGAGACTTTGCTAGTGACAGTTTAGAAAACAGTTAAGGAGAGCCTAACATCAGACCACTTGACAGATTTTTTTTAAAAAGAAAACCAGCTAGGACCTAGTGTGGAAAGGGAAAGAAGGGGGAAAACTCCTGAAAAGCAACTACCAGTTGATTTTGTGGAGCGGGATTCCCCTTCCAAACACCAACTCTCTCTCCAAACCTTCTCTCCACATCTGTGTTTGCAGACCCAGATCCTCGTCAATCTCAAGGTATGGGCCATATTGTGAAGTTGTTTTTTAGAAAACCCTTTTTAATGTTGTGCTTCATATTTAAATTATACTATTGGGGGGGGGGGCCATCACTGCGCTCTGGTGGTCGTGGGAGCTACCCAGCCTTGCTCCTGGAGAGATGCTGCTGGATTTGAACCGCCAAGCCAATGGACCACAGTCCCGCACTCAAACACTACGCCACCGAGGTCTAGCCCTAAATTATACTATTTAACTCTAAACTTCTTTACTTTGAAATTCCTGTGTAATGTTTTGGATAAAAAGGAAAGGTGAGGGCTGAGCCCCGGTGGCGTAGTGGCTGAGTGCGGGACTGCAGTCCACTGACTTGGCAGCTCAAATCCAGCAACAGCTCTCCAGGAGCAATGCTGAGCCTCCCACTCCCACCAGAGGGCAGTGATGCCTAAAAAAAAAAAAAAGGAAAGGTTAGGGTAAACACTTGGTCAAGAATGGATTAATCCATTTTCAGTAATTTCTTTGGGGAAAAACTGATTTGGAACTCGACTGCATCACATTGCCACGCTCCTTCTAGAACAGATTAGCATCAAGGTCTGAGGTTCTACTATCTGGAGGTCTGATGATCTCGGCAAAGTTCATCTCTGAGATATGGGATACAAGCAAGTTCACTATAATTTATGGCTTATGTTCTTTCTACTAAGCATTGAACTCCCCACAATAGCAGTGATATGTTTCACAAGCAGAATAATTATATGCAGAAGGTTGGTCAGAAGATAGTATTTATTTTTGTTTGAGTTAATCAAAATCAATAGTTGTCTATTAACTTCAAGAGAAAATTCACAGTGTTGAGATTTTGTGGAAGAGCTTTAGATTATGCATGTTGGGAAAATACACAGCTTAAGGTCCTCTGCTGATACATTTATTGATTTCAAGAAATAAAGGCCTGTCCTCCCTTGCATACCCTTAGCCAGAAAGCATAGTTTATTCAAGATAAATCAAGTAAAGATGTGCAGTTTAGCATTTGTCCCAAGAAACACATAGGTGTCAGTAAACAAGGGATCGATTGGATAATTCAGTGAGTGGAATGACTTTTTTGTTGTTCATTTTGCTTTGTTTTATCAACAATGGAAATTCAGCTCCTCCATTTTCTAGAAACTTTCCTTACACACACACACATCCACTCACTCACAGATGCACAGAATCAACCAATCAATAAATAAATTGTTCAGTCATTTACTCTTAATTCTTTTCTTTCCCTCTCCTCCAACCCAATAGTAAAGTCTGTCCTCTTCGTTAGCCTGATCTATTGCTAAAGCATGATCCTCTATTCTTATGAATCCTCATAGGATAGCTATTATGTAATGAATACAGTTCAATATCCTTATTTTAATGCTTAGTGCAATTCACTAATATTTAAATGTCTAGAGTTTTCTAAATTCATCATGTGTTTTTGAGTCAGTGCCTTTGCATAGGTTGTTTCAGCAGTGTGGAACTTGTCCACCTAGAAACACCCTATTGGTATTTAAACTGTGGGTTTCTAAGTTCCAGTGAAGCAGTCCTATTGTGTAAGCATTGGACTTCTAGCTGAAAGATTAGCAACCTAAACCCTCCAGCCCTCCACAGGAGAGAGACGAGGCCTTCTTCACTCTGAAATGAATCAAACATGCAATTATCAATATGCTTGATAGTTATTCACGATTAGGATGCAAACATTAGAAACAAGTATGAAAGAACAGTTGTTGGAAAATAGGTCTTTGCTTGTTGGAAGAAAAATTGGACATTGCATGACAGATTTTTGCTAGGTTGATGATTTCTTCATCACAAATGCATTTTTGCAACAACTTAAATAATGACGAACACAGAGATTTCTCCAGATGGAATACATAGCAATCAAATCACCTGCATCTGCCAGAAGAGGCGTTGGAGCCGCTCAGTATCAGCAGCTAGAAACAGGCCTGGGGCTGATTGTGAAACAGGCCATCAATTGCTCTTTATGCAAGTTCAGGTTAAAGCTGAAAGAAATTAAAGTAAGTCCATGAGAGCCAAAATATGACCTTGAACCTATCTACCTAAGTTTTCAGGCCATCTTAAGAACATAATGAACTAATGACAGAAAACTTGAAGAGCTGGTAGATGACATCAGGAGCATCATATGTGAAAAAAAAAAAAAAAAGTAAAAGGTTCTGCACAGTACAGGGCAGGGGAATCGCACAGGCTCTTGGCTGGGGCCTGCTGTGTGCTCCTTCAGTGTGGCCCCTGGGCTGGTTGCTCTCAGGGCACCACTCTCCTGGCTGGCTGATGCCACGTGCCGGAAGCACAGCACAGAGTTTCCTCGAGTTCTAGGCTCTGAGCAGCAGCATCTTCATTCCAGAAAGTTGCTGGGCACCATGGGGAAAAAAACAAGAAGAAAGCAAGAAGAAAGGGGAGGAGGTGCTCGAAGAGGAGGAAGAGGGCTTTGTGTCGTAAAAGGCAACGTGGACTACTTCTGACGTGGAAGGAATTCTCAGATGGGGGCAGCACAGGTAGCCCGAAGAGAATCTAGATGGTCCTGAGCTGATAGCGCTTTCTGGGATCACAGACAACTACTCAGGCGACAGATAGATTGGGGGGGGAGGGGGGGCGGCTAGCGCGCAAAGATGACTGAGAAGATAAGGAAGAGGAAAGTCAACCAAAGAAGAGGGAAGAGTCACAAAAAGCCTCGAGGCTTTGCCGGAGGTGTGGAGCCAAGAAGATTATTTAGAGCTGCGGACGCCAAGGGAGAGCTCACGTTCCTGATGAAATGAAATAATTCTGATGAGGCCAACCTGGTCCCTGCCAAGGACGCCAAGGGCAAGAACTCACAGGTTGTCGTATCCTTCCATGAAGAAAGGCTGACGCGGCATTCCTGCCCCCTAGGAAGATGACAAGAGCTAATTGGGATGACTGTTGTAAAGTTTAAAGAGGGGAGGGAAGGAGTTCTACTTGTCTTGACACCCTAAACGTACACGATGTCCTTTGAGGAACTGGCGTCCTGTCTGTGTCCCGCAGCAAGCAGCCCACGTGCTTTGAAGCTGTCCAATGCTGTAGAGATTGCACGCCCATCCCAGTGTAGGGGAAGCAGGTAAGCATTTCAAGGCAACCCATTTCTGCTGCGAACGGTTTTCTATAAAGGACAAAACTTGCTGAGTGTGTGTGGAGGGGAGGGGGAGCAAAGAGATACAGTTGATCTTCAAGGAACATCTCCACAAGCCACTGCCTTCTTCCTTGTAGTGGCAATTCTACATTTTCACTGTGTAGCATGTGTGTCATTTTGGGCTATACCTGTGTATTATTTCAGGCTGGGAGGGTGGGTGAGGATGAGAAAGATAGGCAGGATAGTTTTTCTTAAAATTTTTTCTTAAAATTTGGGACCTGATTGAAGAAATGGTGAAACAATTGTGGTTAAT
Source organism: Nesogale talazaci (assembly GCA_004026705.1). Classification (NCBI taxonomy): domain Eukaryota; kingdom Metazoa; phylum Chordata; class Mammalia; order Afrosoricida; family Tenrecidae; genus Nesogale; species Nesogale talazaci. Next base: position 125,328 of record PVJH01003065.1, on the reverse strand, counting down.
TGTGGGAAGCTGGCCTATAAGAACAGGTGAGATTCATCAGGTTGCAGTTTGGTTAGAGGGCAAAGAGACAAATGGCTCTGTGAGGCCTGCCCCCTTCTTGCTCTCTGGTGACCATACCAGCAAGCTACTGCTTTAGCTATTTCTTTGCCTCAACGTGTGAACTACACTACCTGTGAACCAAGGCAACCGATGGATCATGTTAGGGCTGGTGGCTGCCTTGAGACCTGCTGCACCATGCTGCTTGTGAATACAGGGCTTGCGCCTGAGCCTGGTGGATCCTGTTGACTTGCGTTGCTCTAGTTCAACATCCCATCTGGACCGACTTTGATAAGCACCTGAGCTGCTGACCATTGCTGACCCACCTGCTGTTTACTGCCGAAGGGAGTAAGAGCGGCTGCTTGCCTCTCCCAAGAGAGGTGTCCACTGTCTGCTTCCTTGATCTTGGACCCAGCAGTTTACATGAGTTGAAGGACTTCCAGTATATTAACTGTTCCATGGAAGTGAGTTGAATTGAGTCCTCTGTACTGCTGTATGAACTGAATTAACTGTTCTATTTCTTCTTGTTGTATAAGAAGAAATGTATATATGTGTTTTATAGATATAATCATAAGTGCCCTTATGTTTTGCTTCTCTATAGAACCCTGCCTAACACAATTAGAAAGAACAAACACTTGTTGATTTGATTCTATGACCAAAAGTATATAACCTTTAAAAGTCAAAAAGGCCAGTGGCAACATAAATGATGTCCAAAATTATTGAAAATGCTGGAACCTAGAAACCAAGGTATTCCATGCCTGAGCTTAGTGCCACCCCCCTACAAAGGATTTCACTAATCTGATTCCAGTGCTGCCATTTTGGAATGGAAAGTGACTGAGAAAGGGGTGTTTGTTTTTTATTATTGAAAAGTCTACACACACAGATGGGTCTGTCTCAAAAGTGTTAATTCTTAAAAGTGATAAGACTCTTTCACTTCCAATGCCATAGATACCAGCTTGTCCATTAAGCTTCTGGTTGAGAGCTCTTCGAAGGAGATGTAGGTAGAATAGATAAGAGAATAGGAAAAACAAGGGCCCATGCATGTTCTTAGGGTGAAAAATTCTTGGAGCTGCTCTGTGACTAAACTTGGAATTCTGAAACCATTGGTGTTGAAGTTCAATCACTAACAGCACGAATTTCACTGAATCAGTCCAAGAAGATTTCAAAAGCCCTCGTCTCAGGAGTAAATTTTCACACTGGAGCAGTGGTTCATTTTCAATTAAAAATAATAATCCTAAGAGTTAATTGATAACTCAAATGGTTTGTCTCGAATCATGAGAATCATCAGATTTTGAAATCATCCAAGCTGCATCATAAACTTCTAGGCAGGAGTCAGGTTTCTGTGAAAACTTTGTTCAAAGGTAAACTTCATTCTTTTTAGTCTTTGCCTTAATAAATCTAGAGATTTCTTTTTAAAATCATTTATTGGGGGCTCATACACTTATCGTAATACATGCATACATACTGTGCTAGGCCCCTCCTCTACCTGCTGTTGTTATCATTCTCCAAATTTCTGCTTTTCCACTTGACCCCTTGATTTCAGATTTCTTTTATGTTTTTAAAAAGCAGTCATTAAAAATACAGGAAAGAAAGAAAATATCCAAGTGGTTGTGAGAAGAGACTCTGAAACTTGTTCTTAATTGTAGAGTAGCTAAAACAAATGGGAAGATGGTGAAGTAAAAGAACTGGACTGAATTTTTCTAAGGGAATTTCAAGAAAACAAAGTAAAATTCCTATCAATTGAAACATTTCAACAAGTTGATGAAGCACTATGTCTGTCTATGCTAAGAAATTTGAAAGACCTGGCTACTTGGCCAACTGAGTGAAAGAGATTCATATTTGTATCCATGTCAAAGAAAGGTAACCCAGAGGCTATGTACATTATAGAACAAAGTAGTGACTATCACAAGCAAGTAAATTTTGCTGAAGATCTTTCAACAACGGTTGCAGCAATAAATTGAAAATGAGCTGCCTGTGGAGCAAAGTATACCAGAAAAATGTTAACCTGTCTTTTATTGATTATACAAATGCACACAACCAATTGTGGATCACATTGAAAAATATAGGGAATATAGAACACTTAGTTGTTCTCATGTGGAACTTGCACTTGGATTTAGGGGGAGTCATTCAAACAGAACAAAGGAAGAATACCTAATTTAAAATATGGAAAAGTCTGTGTCCGAGTTTTTCCCTTTCACCATATTCCTTCCATTTGTATGCTAAGAAAACTCACCTGAGAAGGATTATGTGAAAAAAAATGTAGCATGAGGATTGGAGGAAGGTTTATTAACAACCTTTGTTGTTGATTATGGTGGATCGAACCATGTAATAATTTGGTACTTGGTCAGTTGACTTCTCTCTTGACCCAACCTGAATTTGAGCTAGGCTCAAACATTTCTCACTGGTTCCACGACAGAAATTTCTTCTCTGGCTTTTTCAATACTATGTTGGTCATTTCTTTCTTACTCTTTACTTTTGGTTTAGCCTTTGCATTGTTGCTAATGTCTTCTTTCTTTCAATTTTTTAAATTTTTGTTAGGTTTTCTAGTTTATGAAGCAAAGAAGTAGCGGATGCATGGACAGGAACTGATGTAATGGTATGTTGGGAATGAAGGTGGGAGGGTGAGGGGCGTAGGGGAGTGAATACTGAATGTGCGGTCAGAGATGGAGAACTATAACTGATTATCATGGTGTGTATACAACTCTTTTTAAAAGCAACTTAAGCAGTGTAAGGTATGTGAATTTTATATACAACACTTTTTAAAAGCAACTTAAGCAGTGTAAGGTATGTGAATTTTATATCAAGAAAACTACTATAATAAAAACCAAAGTTGACCAATGGTTACCATGGGTAAAGGAGGAAGAATTTTTGCTTTGGGGGAAGAATTTATGTTCTTCGTTGCTTCATCCAGAGTATAATCCTTGGCACTGGATTATCCATATAGAGTTATCAAACAGGGAAAATTTTGCTGTAACTATTTTCCCATAATTGAAAATACTATTATTATACTGCTAATAATGAGTACCAGGAAGAAGAATATATTCTAAAATTGATTGTGGTAATATTATACAACTCTTCTTGATATGATTAACTATTGAATTCTATGATATGTGAATGAAGTGCTAATAAAATTGTTTAAAAATAAAAGTGAGTAGGATTTGAAGCAGTTTCTGATGGAGATTAAGAATTGCAACCCTCCATGTGAATTAAAACTCAATGAAATTAAAAGAAAAATATTCACAAATTTCCAGAATAGGTAACATTATAATAAATAGAGGGCAGAAAATGTAGCTGTAAAGGATGTTATCTTCTTTAGATTCTGCTGTTCAGAGTACCAGTCAAAAAGTGAAACGATACATTGCTTTGGGTAAATCTGCTCCACAAAAACTCTTTAATGTGGTAAAGGGCAGGAATGCCACTTTAGGATGAAGGGGCATGTGACTCAAGTCAGAGTATTTTCAATGGCCTATGTGCATATGAAAGTTGGACAATGAGTAAGGAAAATGAAAAATGAAATAGAGGCATTTGAATTAACATGCTGGTGAAAAACACTGAAATTATCACAGGCTCCTCATTGAACAAAGAGATATGCTTTGGAAGTACAGCCAGAATGTTCCTTAGAAAGGAGAGTGGTGTACTTTGGACATTGTCACAAACAATCACACCTGGAAAAAGGCAGTTTGCTTGATAAAGTAGAAGGGCAGTGAAAAAGAGGAACACCTTGAATGAAATGGACTGACATAGTAGCTGCAACAGGGAGATCAAACATAGCAATTGTGATCATGGCCCAAGGCTGAGCAGTGTTTTGTTCTGCTGTACACAGAATAGAAGTGAGTCAGAACCAATTCAAGAGTCCCTAAGAACAATTAGGACATGAGTGGGATCCAACATGATGGTAACTAAGAATACCAACAATAATAACATATGTATGACTCTGAGACATGCTGAGTGGGTTTTATGAGGATCACTCTTCCTAAGTCTGGTCCTTAGTCACATGCCAGAGTCCAAGGTTGAGATGAGAGTGTGATAGACAAGGTGACTTTACATTCATGTGAGGCTTCTGAACCACAGTGAAAGCAGAGCATCTGCTGCTTTGGGCCTGAGGTGGTTTTCAACTTCAAAACCTGCCACGTACATGCAGTACATCGGTCTTTGATTTCTAAGTTTTGAATTTTAAGTCAAGGGTGATTCAAAGGGAAATAATAGATGATCAGCTTCCTGCAGAACTGTCTATTTGTGCTGGTGATACTGCCATTCGAAAAGAAAGGTCATCCAGGTACAAACATGAAAGATCGGATGAAAAAGATACAAAGAAAACTGAGAAGCTAATTTGGAAGTTTATTTTAGTGATGGAACTTTAGGGAATGAAGACACTTAAATCTGAATGAGAGGAAAAGGAGTTCATGACCAAAAGTTTCAAAAATGAAGTTTGACTTTTTTTTTTAATTTCAAAGTAGGTAGTCCTCTCTGTGATTGTTTAAAGGCTCTATTTAAAAGCAAAGAAAGCCTGGTGGCACAGTGGTTATAGTCTTCGTTGGCCAAATAATAGGATGGCAGACACAAACTCATTATCTCCTCTTTAGGAGAAAGATGTGGCAACTACAGAACTGACCTTGTCAGTCTACTTCCCTAAAGATGATCACCTTAGAAATTCTATAGGTAGGGTACCTATAGAGTAGAGTACTTATCCTTTATGGCAGTGGTTCTCAACCTTCTTAATACAGTTACTCATGTTGTGGTGACTCCCCCCAACCACAAAATTATTTTCATTGCTATTTCATAACTATAATGCTGCTACTATTATGCATTGGGAGACCACTGTGAAAGGGTCATTTGACCCCCAAAGGGGTTGAGACCCACAGGTTGAGAAATGCTTCTGTAGGGTCACTCACACTTGAAGGCAATGAGTTTGATTTCAGTTTTATTTGGAAGCAGGGTCATGAAAAGCCCTAATGCTCATGCTAAGAGCCCAAAGATGGCATACTCCTAGATGTGCCCTATCAAAAAAGTCTGGCTCTCTCCTTCTGAAACATGTTAGTCATTCAGGAACCTATGGAACACAATTCACCTGTGACACTCAAGGGGTCTGCATTAGTTAGAATTGACTCATCACACTTTTGGTTTCTTTCCTACTTGGAAAGAGGTAAGTAAATATTAATGTTTCCACTTTGACCTAGAGCATGAAGGATTCTCCCAAGATCTTTGTTGGAAAGCCTGAACTTGAAGGAAATAGCAACCAGTACTTTACTCATCAAAGGGTTGCATCTGGACTGAAAAGAAAAATGTTTGGGGAACATGATGTTCCTTAAGACATTTTTCTTCCTAAATCGTCCCATCTGTCACCTTAAGAGGTGAGAGAAGCAGTGCCGGAAATGATATGCTTTTGCTCACCTTTATATGATATCAGAGTCTACATTTAACAAGATATTTCCAGCAAAGTGTTTCTTAACTTCAGCTGTTCCAGAACATACCATGGACAAAACCTGCAGAGGAAAGGTCTGAGGGGCATTGAAGTAGTCACAGTGTGTGCTCTGGAAACACTCCAGGGCCCAGACGTGGCGGCAACACACACCGTGAGTTTCTTCCACCTCTCAGTGCCTCAGTATCCTGCCATCTAGGAAAAGAGGACAACCTTCCTCTAAGGAGGAGGGAGTGAGGAGCATAAGAATAAAGCAGCAAGAAGAAGAAGCAGGGAGGAAAGGAGACAGGAATAAAGGAAGGAAAATGAAGGAGGTAAGAAAGGGAACAAAGGATAGGACAGAGTGATGAGTGAAAACTTTACTGGCCAACAACCTCTTGTCTAAAACCCCCACACTGTGTCAGAATATCAGAGACCCTGACTCCTGACCTAGAACCCAACAAAAGATTATTGGATTTGTCACATACAGACATATATCCTCACTAGGCCATATATATCCTTTTATATACCCTCACTAGACTAGGATGAGTTCTTTAACAGGATCACACACATTACATCTTTCTTAAGCATTAATTTGATTTCTCTAAAGTAGTGTTTTGGAATTGTTTAATTCCCCCTTTCCTACAATTCAAAAGAGTCCTGACTGACTAAGCTTGGGCTTGTGAATCACAAGGTCAGAGGCACAAACGCACCGGAAAGATGAGGTTATCGCCTCTGGTGTCGATTTCTAGCCTTGGAAATCCCGTGTAAACTTGCTGTGTGTCAGAATCAACTTAGGGACAACGTGTTTCCTAAAACATGTCTTCCTCATGCAAATAGTCACATGATGGAACCCTAGACAGCCAGCATCAACTCAGTGGCAGTGGGCCCCTGATCCCAAACTGTGGAGACTCATAGTGCACTCATGGTGCACTCATGGGCTCCTATCACTTGTTTTTCTGACTCCTGGATCTCAATTTACCTTTGTCAACTAAATTGGTTCATTTCCACCACCACCTCCTGAAACCTAGATGATTCTTACAAATATGCCTATGTTAATCACAGTAGAACATATATCAAAGATTGTGTGTGTGTGTGTGTATGTGTGTGTGTGGACAGGAGGTCTCATCGCTGCTCTCGGATGGATCTAGGCTGAAAGCAGAGAATGTTTCTTTTATTAACTATTCAAAGACATTTGACCATGGGCATCATAACAAATAATGCATAGAATTGTGAATAATGGAAACTCCAGAACAATTCTTTATGCTCTTAGGGAGTCAATGTATAAGTCAAGAAGCAGTTGTTAAAACAGAACAAGAAGATACTGTATGGTTTCCTATCATCAAAGGTGTGCATCAGGGTTTTATTCCTCATCATACTTATTCATACTTTATGCTAAACAATAATTCAAGATGCTTGCCTGTATGGAGAATAACATGACAGCAGAATTCAAAGAAGACTCACAAACAATCAGCAATATGCAAAGAGTACAGCCTAGCTTGATGAAAGCTCATAGGGCTTGATGCATTTATTGATGAGGATCAAAGACTTAAATATGGATTTTGCCTCAACATAAAATAAATTTCTTCAAAAGATTGAACTAGTTGATTATAGGATATGCAAATGATGTGTTAATAAAATTTTGGGGGAGAAAAAGATCATAGTAAAGGCCATAACTACACTTGAAAAAAATCTTCACAGCTGGCTATTAAGAGACATCATGATAAACAGAAAAAATGGAGGTAGCCAAGGGTTTCATTTTGCTTGGATGCACAATCAACACTCAAGGAAGCGAATGTCAAGAAATCAAGTGGCCTATTGCATTGGGGATGTTTGCTGCAAACAATAGCTTCAATGTTTTAAAAAGCAGGGGAATCACTTTCAAGACTGGTGAATCTGACACAGATTCTGATATTTTCAGTCACTTCATATGCACAAGGAAGCTTGACAATGGCTAAGGAAGACAGACAAATTGGTGACTTTGGATTATGGTGTTAACTAAGAATATTAGTGCAATTGATGGCATGGGTGGCCATATCTGACCTCCTCTGGCTTCCCGATTTGCTAAAAAGTCAGGGGTCAAACAGGCCTCCGTGTTTCAGCCCTCTTTACTATTTCTGCCACGAATCATTCTTGCCACACAACATTCATACTTCTTTTCCTGGGCTCTGTAAGTCACAATTAAGGGGTTTGTTAGGGAAACTAATAAGTTACCACAAGGCAGGATTAGTAACTAGTAAGGACATTACACAGCAACATTTCTTCTTTGCCTCAACCCCCTCATCTCAGGCCCTTCATCTTGGTGCTGTTCCTTTGTGTTTCTGGGCTACACTCTCTAGCGCATCATGTGTCAGCCGCCTCTGCTACTTCAGACAGAGTTCACTGATGTGCTTTGGGTCTGGGGTGTCTTTCTCTGCTGCTGCTGCTTCAGCAGTGGTTTCATGCTTGTTGCCAGAGAGCGGATAGCAAGAACTGACCAATCCCTTTTATTAGCGTAATGCACACCCCATTTGCAAAGTCCCACCCAGTCATTTAGTGAAAGTAGGGGTTAAAGCATTGGGCTATTATCTGCATGGTCAACAGTGTTGACCACCAGTAGTTTCCACACGCTGCTATGAAAGCCACCAGCAGTTCCATGGGAGAAATTAGGTCATCTACTCCCGTAAACAGTCTCTGCAACCCACAGGGAGTCCATATGGGCCAGCATTGAATCAGGTGGCATCGAGAGAGTGAGGCAGAAACTTGGGTAGGAGAGTCGTATTAAGAAATTTCACTCTGCCACAATTCTTATGCCATGAACTGCCAAAAAAAAAAAACTGTGTTGGAGGAAACACGGGCAGAATGATTCTTAGTAGTGAGGATGGTGTGGCTTTCTCTTGAGTATTCTGAACATATATCAAGAGGAACCAGTCCCTAGTGAAAGACATAAAGCTTAGTAAAGAGTCAGTAAAGTGACAGGGGCCTTCAATGGAATGAAGGGAAAGAGCGGTTCCGAACAATAGACTCAAGCTAAAGAATGATTGTGAGGATGGGACAGGACCAGACAGTGTTTTGCTCTGATGTACACAGGGTCACTGCTTGAGAGGTTTAGTCATTATAAGAATACTTTCTAGGTATAGCTATTAACGATATGGAACTCTTGGTCTATTTACAAGATTTCTCCTTCATCTCCTGTCAGTTGGTGTATATATCCATAGACTAGCTTATGCAGTTCATTATCTCAAATTCCCATAGCTATTGCACAATACCGTCTTTGAACACCCCATTGAGCTCATGTTTCAAGAAGTGTCCCATTCTAAGAATTCTCCTAGCTAGAGAATCTGACACCCAAGCTATAGTTCTCAGAATAATCTACTCTGGTCCAATCCTACCAATGTTACCTGAGCAGTAAGTAGTAAGGCTATCTGTGATTGTCTTCAAGCCAACACCAATACATGGTACTTTTATGTATAAGAGAATTAAACCTTGTCTGTCCTTGCACCATTTTTTAAAATGGTGGTGTGCATGAATCTATTGTTTTGGCTCTTGTGCAATGTCTTTCAACTTTGAGGGCTCACCCTTCAGCACAATATCGGACAATATTATATGGTGATTAATCAGGCTTATATTTGTGCAATTTTAGAAGTATATTTCCAAGTTTTTCTTAATCTTCTTTAATCTGAATTTTTTGTTGGAATCTATTTACCATGGGGTATCCTTCTGATATCTGAAATATCAGTGGCATAGCTTCCAGTAAAACACAAGTCACTGTATTGTGAAAAACAATGTATGAGCCCCCAATAAAATGATTTTTTTAAAAACTCACACATGGGTGATGGCAGCATCAATTGTTAAATTGTTGAAAGATAATGACTATTTACATACATCCAACAGATTCTCTAGAATATATTTCCTAATGACTAAAATATTTCTCAAAGAAATAGTAAGTGCCCATGCACAGAGAACCTGTTCCATTCATTTTTTTCCATTGCTGTGCATAATGATACCTAAAGGATTTTTAAAATTTAACCATAACTTAATTTGGCCTTGCTTAAAATGAAAAGCTAACATCAGAAGCTACATAATTATAACAGTGGGATCCTTTGAAGATACAGAAATTTGAGCTACTTCCACAGGGTTTGCAGAACACAATCTAAAGAGATAGCTATTATATCTTGTTATATCAGAAGCTACATTGCTTGAACATGTTCAACATTACTCCTACTGAAAGAACTGTAGAGGGGGGAAAAACACCCAAGGGATAATATTGAAGTTTCAAATGTAACATAATGGAGAGGATGCCACTGCTGTTTTCTGTTGGACACTGGGCCAACAGACCCACTGTTGGAGCTGGCTCAATGGTCCCTCCCTAACAACCACAACAACCTTGGGGAAATAGTTAACGATGCAGGAAACAAGTTGATGGGTTAGGAGTTGAACTGCTATCCTCAAGGTTGGCATTCAACCCCACCCCACCCCCCACCCAGCCCTTACTCTGGAGAAAGATGAGGCTTTCTCATAGAAAGAATCTTCATCATAGAATTTGCAAAGTTGGGAACCCATAGATAGAGTTCTACTCTGACCTATAGGGTCACCATGAGTTGAAATTCACTTGATGACAGTCATTGTTTTTTTTATTTATCCCGAAGAAATTTAGTTGATATCCAATCTATTCAGGCGGTAGCAAATGATCAAGAATCTAGAGTGCTAAAAGCAGAAATCCAACCTTCACTGGAGGCATTGGCAAAAAGTAAGGCCCCTGTGGATCAAAGAAAAGCCAATTGGGATATTTCAACAAACATAACTTGGCAAATACACATTTGTCTCTACCAAGAAATTTGTAAGACAGCTATCTGCCAAGCAACCAGAAAAGATTCTTATTTGTGTCCATTTCAAGGGAGCTGACTCCGACTCAATGAGGAAATTATGAAACAATGTCATGAATATCACATGCAAGTAAAATTTTTCTGAGTATCATTGAGGCATGGTTGCAGTAGTACACAGACAAATAACTCTAGAAATTCAAGCTGGATTCAGAAGAGCGGTGGAATGAAGGATATCACTGCAGTGTCAGATGGATCTTGGTAAGAAGCAGAGAATGTCAGATGGATATTGACTGGTGTTTCCTTTGTTATGGAAAAGCATTCCATCCTGGGAAGCATAACACACAATAGATAACATTGGAGGAAATGGAGATTCTAGAACATTTATTTACACTAACATAAAGCCAATTCCTAGAACAAGAAGCAGTCATTTGGATGGAACAAAGGGAGATTGCATAGTTTAATATCAGGAAAGAGGTATGTCATGTGTGTTGAGTATATAATCCAGCTGAGATGCTGGAATATAAGAAGAAGAATATTGTACCAACACTGGAGTCAATCTCATTACTAGCCTGTAATATGCATCTAATATAACCTTGCTGCAACCAAAGAGGATTGTAAGGCTGGCAAAAATCAAAGTTTTCAGCTTTTAATATGCACTAAACTATTGTCAAGAAAAGAAAAAAATCCCTACAACTGTACCAATAAGCACATTGATAAAAAATATGAAAAAGTAAATATTAAAGTTGATGAGGATTTCATTTTACTTGGATGCGCAATCAACATTCAAGGAAGCAATAGGCTAGAAATCAAATGGCCTATTGCATTGGACAAATCCACTACAAACAATCTCTTAAATGTTTTAAAAGCCTATATTCTATTTTGAAGACCAAATAAAGGGTGTAGGACCCAAAACAATTTTCACTTTCATACAAAAACAGAGCAATGAATAAGGAAGAATAAAAAGGAATCAATATCTTTTAATAATGGTATTTGTAAAAATATATATTCTATATAGCACAGAGTGTCAGAAGAATGCACAAAGCTCTCTTGGAAGAAGCACGGCAAACCTATGTTCGAAGAAACAAATCTGCCCGGGAAGAATGCTACTTTGACTCATGTACTTTAGGCATACTAACAGGAAGAAACAGGCCGTGGAGAAGGACATCATCTTTGATAAAGAAAAGGGCCAGGGAGAATTAGAAAGACCTTCAGCAAAATGGATCAGCGCAATGGCTGCAATGCTAAGCTGAGGCTCAGCAACCACTGTGAGGATATTACAGGACTGGGCAGCATTGCTTAGGGTTACTGTGAGTTAAAACTGACTTCAAGGCACCTGGAATATAAATTTATCTGTCCAGAGATCAAAAGTGGAGTTGCAAAAACAAGGATGTGACTTTGAGGAATAAGGTGCACTTGATCCCAGTCATGGTATTTGTAGTAGCTTCATATGCTTGTGAAAGTTGGACATTGAATAAGAAAGACTGAAGAAGAGTCAGTGCACTGGAGTTGCGGTGCTGGAGAAGAAGATGGACAGTGTCATGGGCTGCTGAATAAATAAACTCATCTGTCTTGGAAAAAGAATACCCAGAGCATTCCTCAGACACAAACATGGCAAGACTTTGCCACATATGCTGGATATGCTGTCAGGAGAGACCAGTCTCTCAGGGAGGACATCATGTTAGGTAAATTAGGGCAGTGAAGGAGAGAAGGGCCCTCAGTGAGAGAGAGCAGCACCACAGTTGCAACAGTGAGCATGGGCATAGGAACAGTAGAGTAGCTATGGGTCAAAACTGACTTGATGGTACCTAACAGCAGCAGTATTTGCAAAAGACTTGAATTTCAGAAAATGTCCATTTCAGTTCCAAGATATTATGTGGTGGACTCCAGTGGTTCCAAATATCAAATTTTATTTGTACAGTTGGTGGAGATCATGAATTCTACCTTTCTCTATTGTCTTACTAGTTGCGATAATTTGCATAATCATTCTTGTCCCTGAACACAAATGACTTTGTTATCTTTAGTTTAGGTCATATTTATACCAAATTACACCTAGCTTTCAATAGTGTGACTGTTTGTGTCCATTCAGAAATGTTAAAGCTTGGATAGAATATAAAGGACTTGATGTTAACCTTGAGAACAAAGAATAAATTATGACTTTACCAAACAGAACCCACTCTTATTGTTAATAATTCATAATACAAGCAGCCATTATCAATTATGGGAAACAGAACAAACCAGCTTGAGAATATAAGTGGCAAAGCAAGTGTAATCATCCAATTTACAATAGCTGACTGTCCTAAATTGTCAGTAGTAGATGATAAGTACCAAAAGTCTTTCTGATGAGCACAGCAAAGACAAAATAGATACATTCATGACTGTACTTTTAATTCTGCTCTTATTTCTCCCAAATGGGAAATATATGAGAGCTCAATTTCTCTCATAAGTACTATGAAGTATTTCTTAACTGAATTTCCAACAATCTGTCTGAGAATTTTTTTTCATTAACTCAAGGTTATCCTGGCTCTTTGTTTTAATATCCCATCAAATGGCCTCATCAGCCTTAGACCAAGAGAAAGGTATGGAATATATTGTCTATAGTGAACCATCTCACTGATCTGGGGTTAATTCTGACTCACTGGGGCTAGAATATATGGTGTCTGACAGTGGAATTTTTACAAAAACAAATAGCTGCATCTTGCCCTAATGGAGCATCTGGTGGGTTTGAACCACAGACCTTCTAGTTAACAGCACAATGCCTATCTCACGATGATACTAGGAATATTTCTTGGTCTTTGTGAAGTTTCTGCCTTGTCAGTGGGGGAGCTATGCTAACAGAATATGGTTTAAATCAGGAAAGGTGTACATCAGTGCTGCATCCTCTGCCATACTTATTCAATCTATCTTCTGAACAAATAATCAGAGAAGCTGGTTTATATGGAGAAGATTATGGCATAAGTATTGAAGAAAGGATGAGGTATTCTTGAAGCACTTGCTAATGAAGATCAAGGAGTATAGCCTTCAGTTTGGATGACAGATTAATGTAAAGATTTTGTCTTGCTTGGCTCCAGAATCAGTGCTCATGGAAGCACCGGTCAAAAGATCATAAAGGGAGTTACACTTGGTGAACTTCAGTACAGGCCCACTGTAGGTGTCTTTGAAAGGCAAAGATATTATTTTGAGGATTAAGGTACACTTGACCCATGCCTCAGATGCATGTTGAGGTTGGACATTGAATACAGAAGACTGAAAGGGAATCTATTCATTTGCATTGTGAGGCTGGAGAAGAATGTTGAAAGTATCACAGACTGCTGGAAGGACACACACATCTGTGTGGGAAGAAGTATGACCAGAGTGCTCCTTAGAGACCAGGATAGTCATATTTCTCCCTTTATATAGCATTTGGACATATTATCAGGAGAGACGAGTTCCTGGAGGACATCAAGCTTAGAAAAGTGGAGGGGCTGTGAAAGAGAGGAAGGTCTTCAATAAGGTGGATTGGCACAGTGACTGCCTCAAAGTGCTCAGACAGAGGAACAATTGTGAGCATGGCACAAGACCATTCTGTTGTGTACAGGGTTGCATTGGGCCAGAACGGGTTGGATGACTTCTAAGACCAACAAGTGGACATGAGGATCAAGTGCTGAAGAAGGTTAGCTGGTTCATTGCAATATAAAAGAATGAAAAACGGAGTTAGGCTAAATACTGCTGAACCAGGCTGTAATCCATTTGTATTTAAATGGATTCCAATGGAAAATCAGATGGAGCTCTGGAATGAATCAAGGTAGACTTGTAAATGGTGGATAGCTCTGAGAACCCAAAGTGAGGAACTGCTCGGTAGAAAAGATGCCACGAGTCACTTCTAGGACTGAATTGTAAATTTACATGAAGTGCTATGGTTTATTAATAAAACTCACAGATAAATGAACAGGAAGCAGATACTCAATGTATCATATATGTGTGTATATACAAGTGTCTACATAATATACATATATCAATAACATTGAATTAAATTAATTATAAATGACAAAAGGACATTAAAACCTGTTACTTTACCCAGTTGTAGTTCCTTTTTTCTTTGGAAGGGTATTTCTTTGGGTTTTCTAAATTGTTACTTGGGTGAAAGTTTACAGAGCAAATTGGTTTTCATATTCTCTTGTAATAAATGTTTCATTTCTGATTCTTGCCATAAGGCTGTCAACTCCTCAAGGCAGAAGCCATATCTTATTCACCCTGAGTCTCTAGAAAAATCCATTAAGTATAATGAAATGCCATCTATCTCTGATGCAATCCATTGGTTGTTATAAGCTGGCATCAACAGTGTCTCTGGCCTCAGCTTTGTACTTAAATAGATAGCATCTTTCTTCCCTAGAATGATCCTGCTTCCTTCAAGTCCTCTCAATGTTATAATGAGAACCAGGTGTTCTTCTCATTTCTTAGATGAATAAATTACAAAATAAAGAGGTGAGCAGGAGGCTCGAGAAAAGCTGGCAGCTGTGGAGGCAGGAGTCGATTAGAGTTGTTCTGTGTCCCTGGATCCTGGGTCTTCTTTCCTGTTTCCCCTGCTGCAACTGCATCCTCAAGCGTGCCAAACTGCAAGCTGGGCACCTAATCAGGAGTCAGGTTCAGAGTTCACTACACAGGAAGGTTTATTTCAAGACAAAGAAGCATGTGTATGCATTCCCAGCAATGACGTCAATACAAGAAAGAATGCCAGTCTTTGGGGGCAATTTACCTCCAATTGGATTCACTTCAAAGCAGACACAAGATGTTAAAGGAACCAACACCTTAGAGATCTTGAATAAGGATAACTGGTGATTATAAGCCTCAGTCACTCTGCAGGGTCCACAGCAAGAAGTTGCAGGGCTTGGACTTATACCCATGGAGCATGTGATATAGAAGCCAAAGACAATACAAAGTTTGCTTCGCCTCCTCTCTGAAACTCCTGGGACTCACTTATCTCTGGGCCCCAATGCACTGCACTTCACTCAGGCCTAGGTTCGGCCACTGTTGCAGGGAAGCCTATCCTGGTGGCCCCAAGAGAGGGCAGCCCGTGACTCTGCACCCAATTTCAGTCTTCTTTACAAACCGTATAATTACTCGTTGGTAGTGTGTTTATATGCTTACTAGTTTTGTTTTTCCAAATAGAAGAGGGAAACCTACGAGGATTCAGGCCTGGTCTGTCTTGTCTTCTAATATATCTTCAGTGCCTAGCATGGCATCTGGCACATCAGAAATGCACAAGAAACCCTTGGTGCATGAATAGTGGATGAATAAGAACAGGCCATGTACCCTTCTTTGTGCCCACAGTCACCAGCAAAGATAGGTGGCTCTATGCGCAATAGGGCTGGATGTCATGACTAGCCATTCTTTAATCATTCAGACATAGGGCCCGTGCTGTAAGCTAGGGCTAGATTTCAGTTTCTCTGAATATGTACATGACTAAGTGTTTAATTTTAATGACATTCAGAGCCACTCATCTGGCAGAATCACACTTTATGTAATGGGACTCTCCTGAGCTTTAAAATGTTCCTGTATACAAAGCACTGGACATTCAATAGATTTCTATCATTCACCTGGATATCCCCCATTTTCCCTTTACCTTTCTTCATTGTACTCTATATCCAAAAGAAAAACCTTGAAGAACTGTATCAACTGGGCTTCCATGGCACAACCAAGGTAATAATCACCAGCAGGAATTCAAAGAGTAGAAGAGAGAAGAGATCCATCCCCCAGTGCCCTTCCTGCCAATCTGAAGTTAGATCCATCACTCTGTTCCTCAGGCCCCTCCTAGGGGACCCATTTCTCAAGCCACAATTAGTATCAGATTAACTGATCGCTTTGATTGTTTGATATGCCAGTCCTTACCCTCTTCCACAGTGCTATCCTGGCTTCCTTAAATGTTCCACAACTTTACAGTCCCTTGATTAAAATCCCTCCATTTTGTTTTTTGCGTGTCCCTTCTCTTTCCTACTGGAAACCTGACAGATATGGGAGTACTAGCTCTTTTCCAGAAGCAGCATAATGTCCAGAGGTATCCAGTGTAATAATGAAGTTTGTAGAAGTGAGTGAACAAGAATTCTAATCACTGTGTTTTGTGAATTAAGCTAAAGATGGCCCTTGCTTGGCTCCTAGCAAACATCTTGTATGCGGACTATTGGATTCAAGCTCCCCAACACTCCCACAAGCACATATTCTTATCTTCATTTTCAGGCAATGAGGACCGACAGCTAAAATCAAAGCGCACATAGTTGACAGGTTACTTCAAATATTGTGCTATCCCAGGACCTCATAGTTCTCATTCCGCTGAATCCCAATCTCCTCCACTAAGTGAGTGTTGTTGATTGTGTTTGGGTTGTGACTTCAGAGAGACCCCTCTGTGTTAAAGAGGAGGTGACCAACTCCAGAGAGTTTCCTTGGCTGTAATCTTTACAGAGACACCCTGGCAGGGCAATGGCTTATCCAGCAGCTGCTAACTGAAAGAATAGGCTGCCAAAATCCACCCAACTACTCCATGGGAGGAAGACTGAGCAATATTCTCCCATAAAGATTGCTGCAGGGCTGTTAAGTGCCCTCCAGTCAGTTCTGATTCAGAAAGACCCTACGTACAACAGAAGGAAGCTCCAAACGAGCGCTGAGTCACCCACACCATCCGCGTAATGCCAGAGACCATTGTTGCAGTCGCTTTATCCATCTATCTCAGAGATCTCCTCCTTTTCACGGAGCCCCTCCTGTACTCAGCAAGAAGCTTTCCAGAGACTAGTTCCTCCAGATAACAGATCCAAAATACACGAGCTAAAATCGTGTCACTTCTAAGGAGCATTCTGGAGGTACTTTTTCCATCATTGCTTTCTTTAATCTTCTGGAATTCCATAACCCACATCTTACATTTTTCATTAAATAACAATTTAAACGCATCACACTTCTTTGATCCTCCAACTTTTGCATGGCAATGATGCATGAGTTGAGAAGTACTATGGTTTGGATCAGGCCCACGTTAGTCTTCAAAGAAGTTTCTCTGCTTTTTAACACATTTAAAGAAGTATTTCACAGATGTGTCTAGTAAAATATGCCATCTAGTTTCTTGACCCTTATTCCCATGTGCATTTATTATAGATTAAAGTTAAATAAAAGAATTGACAAATTCAATCTTTTCTATTTACCATAATGTCACTTACTGGTCCAGTTGTGAGGATTGTTGTAGAAATAACAACTTAATATAAAAAGGCAAACTTAAAATAAAAAGGCAAAAGGACAGTCATGCTATGTCATGTTGGATAACTATGAATCAAATTTTAAAATCAATGCAATAGCACCTTACACTAACAATAGTCATTCTGACGAAAATAGATGGCCAAGTCTCTTGCTTAGATGGTGTGTGTGGGTTCAGATCATCAACCTTTTGCTAATTGTTTGTGTCACCAGACACCTTTTCTCTGGCATGGGGGTGTTGGATGATATTGACTGCTCTCAATCTCATGTACAGGGTGGGGTGGGGGTGGGGAAGAGTCTGGATTTATAACCTCATCCTTAGAGGAGTTGTGTGTATAAGCATCTTATATGATTCAAGTGAGCACAGGACTACATATATGTAATTTATTCTCAAAGATTCTAGAATTGTTCTAGCTATGTTTCAATTATGGTGTGTTGTAATTAATTCTTTGTGATTTTTAAAAATGTAAATCTGCATTTTTAAAGTTCTAATAAAGCCCCATTTAGAAATTAAGTCACTTCATGTCATCATCTTTTATATATCCATGGAAAATGTACAGAGTGCATGTGTGCACATCCTTTCCTATATGATAAGTAGAACACAGTCCTTTCCTTCAAAGAGCTCAATTCTAATGGGAAAATAGACCCAAACCAGGTAACTATAATGCCACATGGCAAGGGCAGTGAGGGAGAGATAGACATTAGATGTAACAGTTTCAGAACCTCTTACATGATAATGATGCAGTGACCCACAGTCAAAAATCTTAGTAGAAATATCTCCAGAATATCATGAGTAGACTTTTCAGTGGAGGAGTGGGTCAATTTTATTCACATATGAATATAAACATTTCAGCCCATCTGAGCTGTGAAGGCAGGTTGCTTGGCAACAGCTTTTACAGTTGTTATTTGCTCTGCAATGAGTGGAGCTTGTACTTTTCTCTTTAAAACAAAAGAATATTAATAACAGCAATAATAGTGGGTATTTATAAATCTCTTGTGCAAGAACTAGATAATATTTTACTTCATGTATGCAGTGGCATCAAAATTAGGGAGCTTTGGGAAAGGTAATATACTCAACTAATCCATCAGTCAACTCATGTAGTTTCTTTAATCCAGTAGATACCTAATCCTGTATCTGGAAAGTAATAAAACATTGTGAAATAATGGTATATGCTGGAGGACAAAATGTGTTAACTGTATATTCCTCATGCATAAGATAGACCATCAAATTTCTAAGTCTTTCCAACCACCATCATCTTCAAGAGAATACAGATGATCTCCCAAGCATGGCAACTAAACTGTAGAAAAGGCTGTGGTGAGATACAGGCAGAGAGAGAGAGAGAAAAGCTTCATCTCCAAAAAGGACAATTTAGGAAACAAACATAATGCAGGTTTTTTTACCACATGATCTCAGAAATTCTAGCAGAAAAGCAATAAAGACTATTTCTTTCTTTTTTTGAACCAGGAAGCAAAATATCAGTCATATCTCAGGCCCATACAATCATATACAGATCAATTCTTAAACTCTTCTTTATTCAATATTACTTAATATTATGGCACTTCATTTATCTCCTAGCCTTGAAACATTTGGGAGAGAGAGAGGCAAGGGAATTAAATTGAAAAAGTATAGTGAACACATTAATGCAAACAAATGTGCATTTTAAAATATGCCTGTCATTTTTCAGTTCTCATAAAGATCCTCCCAAGGTCAAGGTCCTCTCCATATTTCAAAGACTGTAGATATGCCAGTGGTTAAACTCCCCAGCTTCTAACTGAAAGTTCAGCTGTTTGAATGCAAAGAAGAGGCAGTCTGCTTCCCTGAAGATTTGCCAACCACATAAAGAGTTACAGCTTTAAAAACCTGCAATGCCCTCCCAGGGGGACAAACAATGGGAACGTGGGGAAGGGGCAACAGAGGACGATGGAAGATATGAAAATAATGATCGATAACTTATCAAGGGTTCATGAGGGAGGGCAGGCGGGGGAGAGACGGGAAAGAAAGAGAGAGGTGATATCAGAGACTCAAGTGGGAAAAGAAGACTTTGAAAATGATCACAGCATATGTGCAAATGTTCTTGACACAATGGCTGAATGCATGCATCGTGATAAGGGATGTAAGAGCTCCCAATAAAAAGTATTTAATAAAAAAATCAATAAAGCTTGAGGGATCAGTTCTCCTTTGGACCATTCAGACACATGAGTTGGAATCATCTCGAAAGCAAAAGGATAGCTGTCTTCCATTCATTTATCAACCCTAAATACTAGCAATATTAATAAATTAAAACCATCTTGGATAGGATAGACTGGAGAACATGATGCTGAGTGAAATTGGTCAATCACAAAATACCAAATATTACACTAGGCCTCTGTTATGAAGTAAAAAATATCCAGACAAAGGTTTTTTTTATACCAAAAAGCACAGAATTTAATGGCTACTGAGCGGAAAGAGACTAAGAGAAGGAAGAGGAAACCATAAGCCAGAGTACAGATTCTGAACTTCAGTTTGCCTACCACCCTCTTTTCAGAAAAAAAAACTAGTCAATGTGCCCTACCCTGGCAATTTAAAACATTTGTGCTACAGCCCATAACCCAAAGAGTCAATGCATTCAAATAATGGTTCCAAACAATGATATTGAAAATACTATGACCCGCTAAAAGGACAAACCAATCTCTCTTGGAAGAAGTAAGAGCAGAGTGCTACTTAGAGTGCAGGATGGCAAAGCTTTGTCTTCCATATTTTAGACTTGTTGTCAGGGAGACCAGTCCCTGGTGAACGACAACATGCTTAGTAAAGGGGAGGAGCATCAAAAATAGGAGGCCCTCAAGGAGATGGATTGACACAGTGTCTGCCAGGATGGACTCAGGCATGGGAATAATTGTAGGAAAGGCACAAGACCAGGAAATATTTCATTCTGTTGTCCCTCGGTTCACTATGGGTCAGAATTGACTCCATGGTGCTTAACACCAATAGTCTATAAAACAGGATAAAGTGTAGGCATCTGCTTTTGCAATTTCTCTGAGTCCTTCCCATGTATACACACACACACACACACACACACACACACACACACACACCACCACCACCACCACCACCACCACCACCACCACCACCACCACCACCACCACATACCATGTAGTAGTATCACCCACTTTGGGAAACACTAGAGGGTTGACATGATTTAATCTGAGTGAACGTTAAGATAGCATTTCATAAGAGGGAGAAGATAAATCAATGTAGGGGAATATGGACAAGCAGTTTAAATTGTTGGATAAAAAACTCATTATCTGAAATGTAACCCTCACATAATTCACAATAAAAATTTGTGTTTAGCAACTAGAAATAACATCAAACTCTCTTAAATATCTGAACAATATTTTCTACCTTGTGTTTCATTGTAACTGTTGCTGTACAGACAGAGGGGATTTCACCTGCCACTGCAATATCCAGCAAAAAAAAACTTCGTATGAAATATATTTTTAAAATGATGGGTGTCCAAGGAGACGTAGGCTCATTGTGTCCACTAGTTAGTTGCTGTGATCTGTGACCAAATGCCATTGTAGCAATCTATACTTGGAGGCGAAAAGTGTCGGATTAAAAGTAGTTTTCCCAATACTTTCTGAGCACATATGATTCAGAAATGTGTCCAACATTCTGTAGCTAGCTCGCTACAGAAATCTTCAGGACATGAGCTGAGTGTGTCCCCTTGGTGGATGTTGCTGTCATGGCGGAATTTCATGGACTTGGCTTCAACTCATAGCACCCCTATACACAACTGAATGAAGCACTACACAGCCCTCTGCCTTCCTCATAATTCTTCCTATGCCTTGAGCCCATTGATGAAGCCTTTGTGTCCATCCAGCTCCTTGAGGGCATTCCTCATTGTCACTCCCCTTCCACTTGACTAAATATGTCTGGTTGTTGTCTTCAGAGACAGGTCACTCTGAACATTATGGCCAAGGTATGTAAAACAAAGTCTTACCCTCCTTGCCTCGAAGGAAAACTCTAGCCTTGCTTCTTCCAGGACAGATTGGTCTGTCCTTTTAGCATTCCTTGGTACTTTCAATATTCTTCTCCACCACTGCTCCTCTATGAGTCAATTCTTCTGTGGTCTTCCTTATTCAATGCTCAACTTTCACATGCATATAGTTTATTAGAGAATACCATGGTGTTAGCTTAGTCCTCAAATTAATATCCTTGCTCTTTAAGACTCTGAAAAGGTCTTGTGGAGAAAATTTACCTGAAGCATATGTCTTTTAATCTCTGGACTCCATGAGCTTTCATTGTGAAACATAGCAAGACAAAAATCCTTGACAACTTTAACTTTTTCTCCATTTGTCATGATGCTATCTGATGGTCCAGTTGTGAAGACTCAGGTCTTTCTTATACTGAAATGGAATCCATACTGAAGGCTACAATTCTTGATCATCATCACCAAGTGCTTCACGGTCTCTTCACTTTCAGCAAGCAAGGTTGTGTCATCTGCATACCAAAGGTTGATAATAAGGCTCCCTAAAATTTTCATGTCACATTCTTCTTCACGTTATTTAGCTTCTCTGATGATTTGCTCAGAATACAGATAGAACAAGTATGGTGAGAGGATACAGCTCTGATGCACACTTTACTGATTTTAAACCATGCAGTATTCCCTGGTTCTGTTTACACAACTGCCTCATGATTCATGTACAAGGTCCACATGAGCACAATGAAGTGTTCTGGAATTCCCAGTCTTCTCCAGGTTATACACAGTTTGTTATGGTCCACATAGTCGAATGCCTTTGCATAGTCAATGAAACACAAGTAAACATCTTTCTGGTATTCTCTGCTTTGAGTCAAGCTCCATCTCATATCAGCAATGAAATCCCTTTTCTGATCATGGGACTGAATCAATCCTAAGTATTACATTATTCTATCATATGTCTAAGAAAATGTAGTGTTACTCCTTGTCTGTCTTACTGTACTTGTTCAACGGAGATACCTATCTCCTCTTAGTCTACTCACAAAGAAAAATATCTATCAGTGATTCCTAGAGTGAGAGAAACAAGGGTGATATTATCTTCTCTGGAGAGAGAATATAGCATAAAAACAATCTAATAACAGAATTTATTTTGGGGAAATAAGCTATACATTCTTGCTTTCTTAAACAAACAGGTAAAATTAATTTGGCTTCAGGAGTTTTATTCTCTGCATATAAGTGATTCTCATATGATATATTAAAGATTTTTTACTTGAGAGGAGAGTTCTATTTATTAAAAAATAAGCACCTGGGAATCCAGCTTTGCTTCAGATATAGAGCAAGGAGTAAAATTTTGGCGGGCTACTTCCCATGAAAACTAGCCCGTGAGAGTGCTGTGAATCAGAGGAATGCAGTTCCCTGCAGAGCTAAATAATACCCCAAAGTTGGACTCAAGCATCCTGGAGCTCATAGGAGGGCAGAGGACTGAATGTTTCATTTTGTTCTCTATAGCGCTTTCATGAGTCAGGACAAACTCAATGGGCACTGACAACAACTGGTTGAAAAATTGAGTTCTCTAGATTGGCAGCTAGAAATATTTATTGGGTCAAGGGGAGAGTAAACAAATCATAAGGGAGCAAGAGTGCCATCATGGATCTGGTCAAAGAAAATAAGGTTTAGATGTTGTGTTTCTAGATGACGTCACCGAATGCAAAGACAAAGTTGAAGAAGCTCAAGAATCAATTTTTCATGGAATCAACCACTCATAATACCTGCTAGACTGTCTGTCAAGTATCCACATCTTAAAAGAATCTTTGACAGGTGGTGGACTACAGTAAACTTAAGATTGAGTTCTTTTATAAGTGTACTTATTGTGCAATTAATTTATTCATGTTCTCAGTTAAAGAGAAACTGTGTCCTACTGAGTTACAACTGTCATTCTACTGTTTAAGAGTCAAGCTTTGGTACAGAGGGTGCAGTTGGGGAGATGTGAGCTGTAAAAGGTAGTGCAAGAAAGACCAACTTGTGGTATTGGATTTTAGTCACCAGTTATTAAGTTCTCTTCAGCTGTATATATCTCCACAAAGGTCATAAACATTGCACTATTTGCCAAATAAAAGTTAAAGGGTAGGGTGAACTTTAAAAATAAGTATCCCAAGTTACCTATCTCACTGAAGAAAGGGGGAAAAAAGAATGGAATCCTCTCCAATGAAATGTAGGGCCATCCATCATCTGTGAAATCATAAGGATACCCTCTGTAACTGACTACACTGGTTTACCAAATCGAATATTTGGTACCTTCAATATAAATGGAAGTGCACGATCACTTTATATAATGGTTTCAGACTGAATTCTATGAAAGAGCTTTCTAGCTCTGAGTCTTATTCAGAGCAAGATATTTTCAAAATGAAAGAATTTCTTATACAAGCTTGATTGTGTTATATTTTGCTATAAACTATGGTTTTAATTTGCCTAATAGTCATAGCTGTTGATTTAATCTGTTTTATCATTGATATTGGCCCCAAGAGAACATTAATAATGTAGTGGCATATTCAGCTTGCTGGATACAGCCATTTTAAGGTCTCTTATAAGATTTCTTGTTCTTAGATACCACCAGTAGGATCTAACTTATGCACAATTGTGAAAGGTTAGGTTCTAACCTTATGCACAGCAGAACAAGATACTGCTCACTGCCCTGTCCTGCACCGTCCTCACAATTGAGCCTATGTTTGGCCTCTGGCTGCAACCATGGTGTCAGTTCATCATCCTTTTTTTCACTAACTCTACAAAACATGATGTCCTTTTCCAGGGACTGATCTGTCCTGATGACAAGTCAAAAGGAGGTCAGAGTAAGTCTCACCATCCTGGCCTCTAAAGAGCACCCTGGCTGTCTTTCTTCCAAGACAGATCAGTTTGCAATCCATGCTGCTTTCAATATTCTTCTCCAGCACTGCAACTCCAATATATCAATTCCTTTATGGTCTTCCTTATTCCATGTGCAGCTTTCACTTTGCTTATGAGGCAATTGAAAATGCCATAGAACGCGTCAAGTATACTTTAGTCTTCAAAGTAACATGCTTGCTTTTCAATGCTCTGAAGAGGTCTTGCTCTGCAGATTTACCCTAAGCCACTCATCTTTTGATTTCCTGATTGCTGCTTCCATGAGCATTGACTGTGGATTCAAGTAAGGCACAATTCTTGACAACGATTTCAATTTTTTTCTCCACTTATCATGTTGTTACCTCTTGGTCCCTTTCTCAGGGTTCTGATTTTCCTTATACTGAGTTGTAATCCTGTAATCCTTGATCTTCATCAGCAGGTGCTTAAAGTCCTCCTTTTGTTCAGCATTCACTATTGTGTCATGTGAATATTACAGGTTATTAATAAAACCTCCTCCAGACCTTTTGCCAAATCCTTCTTCATATTAACTGACTTCTCTGATGATTTGCTCAGCATACATATTGAATAAATATGGTGAAAAGATACGGTGCTGACACACATCTTTCTTGATTTTAGACCAGGTAGTATTCTCTTGTTCTGTTTGCACAACTGTCTCTCGATCCATGTACAATTCCCTTAATTCCTATGTATCAAATAAAGAAGTCAAGACTGATCAAGGAATGAATGCAAAGAATACCATCTAAAACTGACTTCTTTCAAAGAGGAGCAAACTATAACATTCATCAATACTAGTAAATATATCTAAATTTGCTCTTGTCTTCGTACAAGACATAATTTTACTATCATATTCTGATTATATTTTAGGAAAATTTGGTTAATAGATTTTAAGGAGTACCTAATAATATTCTTAATCTGTGGCTTGATGATAATAAAATGAGCTTGGTTTAGGATTTAGACAGTCATTGTATCACATCCAAGATCCTTTGCTTACTTATTTTGTAACCTTAAATGATTTAATTAAGCGTTCTGACTATGCATTTGCTGATCTCCACAATTCAGGTAATAATTTCTGTTCAGAGAACTATTAGAAAAAGTAAGTAACATATATAAAAGTGCTTACTCCAGTACTAGCAATGTTGTCATTGTTCAATGAATGAATTCAATATGCTTATTGTTCTTAGATATGGAGAGAGCAACAATTGATAGTTTCCTCCGTACAATTAGCATGGGAAAAATTACACTCAATTGTCAGAAGATATTTTAAATCTCTGCAAAAATAATAGTTCGAAACCTTTGCTCTTGTGTATATGTGTTCAGTAATCAAAATTTAAATGAATGACATAACAAGGTAGACTCTAGAATCTATGAAAATTGGAGAGACTGTAGGATGACCAAGTGTTTGCAGCTCTTTCCAGCTCTAAGTGATGGATTCATTCTGCTATACCCCCTCGGACATAAGCCTTTTTCAGGACCTAATCTCACACTGGCTCATGTCATCTGCAACAGCAGATATAAAATTGGAAGTTTTTAAAAGTTTGTCAATAATAATTTTCCTGGCATGTGGAAGAATATATCAATTGCATAAGCCTTGGAACATGTACTTACTGATACTGCTTTCAATTTGGTTTTCATTAGGTAACTCCTTCTTTTGATAATTCTACCACTAACCCTTGAACCTTCTTGTAGCGACATTATGAACCAAGAGTAGAAGTGGCTCATTTTTCCCAGCATCTTTGCATTACCATCTGCCAAGATTTCTCTCCTATTTGTGTGCAGACGTACTGCTCAGCACAAAGTATTGAAGCAATAATGTTTACTAATTTTTATTTTATCATAATCTGTGTGATGTTTCTTGTTATAAAATGCAGAAGTCCATTAATCCTTCTCATTCAAGGTTTATAGGAAGCCTGGGGGGTTGTGTTTTTAATAATGAAAAAATTCTCTAATGATAAAACAAAATAGTTTTATCTAGAAAGCCAGAATTTCTCCACCTTTGTCATAAAAAGGGTAATTTGCAGATAAAGATCAAAATGTTTTTCTTTGAATATTTTTTCTTCATACCTATGAACAAAATTCAATATTCAGAAAAATTAGTCTTTATGATTTTAGTTTGTAACCAGTTGCTTTCACCTGATAATTCATTTGATAATCATTTTGCTAGTATTTTGGAACTTGAAATTTGAAGTTTAAATTCAAAGTAAATGTGGATGTGTAACTGGTGATATTTGACTTTAATTTTGGCCATTATTATCCCTGTAACAGTTGCAATAACGGGTAGAGCCTCAAGGGCCATTTGGGAGTTCATATTCAGTGATTCATTGCCTGGTAGAAAATTCACCGGGTAGAAAACTGATGCGTGTGAGCAGAGGAATAGGAATTTGAGGGGCTGAGCCCTGGTGGCGTAGTGGTTGTGCACGGAACTGCAGCCCACAGGGTTGGCGGTTCAAATCCAGCAGCTCCCCAGAAGCAAGGCTGGGCCTCCTCCTCCCACCAGAGGGCAGTGACGGGGAAAAAAAAGAAATAGGAATTTGAGAGACCATTTATGTCCCTTTGTAGGAATCCTGCAGAGTTCCCTCTAAGACTGAGTGCCAGTAGCTCAGATGAATTCCAGATCAAGAATCAACCTTCCTCCGCCGAATCTCCTTCTGTCTCGTTGGTCCTTTCACTCTCTCTCTCTCTCTTCAGCATCTTCTTATCTTCTTAATAAATTACCAGGAATCCAAACTTCGTTTTAGGATCTTCTTTTAGAGTAACCCAAATTAAATATCTTTCTATTGAGATGGAAGATAAACTGCCACCTATGTCTCTACTCATAATAAATGCCTTCAATTATTTATGTAGGCATCTGTATACATGTATATTTATGGATCCATGTCCATCTATATATATGTGGAGAAAAAGAGAATATTAAAAAGTTTCATATGTAGAAATCAAGGGATCTGGTTTCTTTCCTAGTCTTTTAGTAGTGTAAATAAAATCGATATAATATTAAGATAAAAATAAAACTTTTTCTTTTGAAAGTTTCTGTAGGGTTATTTGTTATCACCTTGGAAGCTTTACATGTACAAAGCTCTTGTTTACTCAGTGCGAACTTCATCTCCCATAATACAGTTGTGGGAAAAGAAGCAAGTGCCAATTTAGAGGGCACAGGCTTGAGGCGTGAGTCTTTGAGAGCCTATCAGCTAGGACCTGGGAGCAGAGATCAGTGGCAGTTAGGACAGGATCACAGGCAACCATAGTACACATATGCCCATTAGAAACTTTGTAGCCACTGCTGCGGAAAAGGTAATGGCACGATGCAGTAATTGGCTGAGCTCACTATCTACAGGTCATATGTAAATGGAATAAATGATTAAAACAAATCAAATACAGTGGCCATTTTCATTGAGAGACCAAGTACTCTTCCTGGTAATCAGGGGCATCCAATTATTTTGCCAATGGCTATCCAGCTATAAAGTCCTGACCCGGCATCATGTCCATCTGAATGCTTTCATCTACAATCACCAGAAAAGCTGCTAGATCTGTCCTCGAACACAAAAGAGTATTTACTGACGCAAATAACTGAAGTGTAGGCTGTGGGCTAGTTTGACTATAATAATAACATGTAAATCCTACTTTCTTTCCATTCCTTTTCTGTTGGTATAATTTTCATTTATACTGGTTCTTCCTGAAATTTCAACATATCTGCTAGTAACTCCCAGGGCTGTGTTTCCTCCATTTATGTCCCCTGGGGAGAAAGGCTATCTCTCTGAATTGGTTTCTGGAGAAAAGGAGGATATGCTTTTCCCTGAGGTCAAACTCTGCTTTTGCAGTTTTGACTTAAATGCTGATACCTACTTCTATCCCTGAGCCCATCACGGAAACTTGTATCTCATTAGACAGCATATCAGAGACCTCAAATAGGGGAAAGGCTAGATTTGCCTTTAAAACTGAAATCAGAGCGCTGCACTCCCACTCAGTATGAGTCAAAGGCAACATGTTTGCTGTAGAGCAGATGTTGATCGGATAAAAGAGAAAACCAGATTTTCCTAGATCTTCCTAGGAGGACTTTCTAGAGCGCTCAGGAGACCTCTGTGAGAAAAAGTTGAAAGCAGGAAGGGGCTTCTAAAATTAATGAAGAATGATAAGATATAGAGGATTTTTTCATGAGCTTCTTGAAGTCCTCTCATTTACCCTGGTACACAGAAGGAGGAGGAGAAAAGCAGTTGTGTTGGACACATCTCCTATCATAAGAGGGCTGCATTAAAACAATATAGTGTCGGTGGGTTTCCTGGGATTTTCAGTGGTTGTTTGGTTGTTGTTTTTATTTCAGTAGAACGCCATGCCTCTTTTTGAAGATGCCCCTCAGCACATTCAAATAACAAATCCTTTGATAAATAACTGGGTGCTTGTGTTAGCCCAGGTAGACTAGAGAAATGAATTCATAGACACGTGTATGGATTTAAAGGAGAGATTTATATACAAGAGGAATGGAACATTGAGAAAGTATCCCAACCCAGTCCAGTTCAAAGTCATAAGTTCAATATTAGCCCATATGTCCAATTACAGTCTATAAAGTCTCCTTCTGACTCACAAAGTCACAGACCAAGGAGTGCAGAGTTCTGGCTCTGGCAGGGGCCACCTCCTGGCTCCTCATTTCCAGGGCTCAGGGTCCATCAGAACTCTCCATCAGTTATCGAAACATCTCAGTGCTGGCAGGGGTCTCTCTGTGTCTTTTCCAGTTTCAGAGGTCTGCTTCCATAAGGATAAGGTCATGTAGCTTCTCCTTTGGCTCTGGCAGTTTCTCGGACGCTGCCATTTTGTCTTGTCAATTGAGTGTCTTCCAACAACTAGGGAAGATGTTCTCTCATCTCCACGAGGCAAATACCATGAGACTTACCACAATTCTCAGGAGAGAGCCATGCCCACACAGAGGTCTCATTGGCTACTCAATGGCGATCTCCAGATTGACAGGCTAGACTCCACCCCTACGTCCCAATCATGAAATTGACATCAAGTACATGACCGTCACAGTGCTTAATTGTGTACCACCCAGAAAACTACCATCAAAAAAGACAAAACTCACACCACCACTCTTAGGGACCCTATGGACTGATTAGAAAAACCCCAGTGGAATTCTGAAGCTGTAAATCATCTTTCTCCCTCTGGCCAGCGGTTGAGTTTGAATCCCTGGATTTAGCAGGTTGCTGATGAATACACTATGCCAGTTAGGCGCTATCATAAAACCTTTCAAAATGCTCCAATAGGAAAAAAAACAGTTTTGATCCTTGGTAGATTTCCATAGAATTGATAAGAATCGGTCATGGAAAATCTTTTTTGCCCATTTACCTTTGTTTCCTCCCACATGGGGCCCTTGTGGGTTTGGGGGTCCCCAAGGTCAGCAGTTCAAAACCACCTCAGTAGAAAGATAGGACTTTCTACTTCCACAATGAGTTAGTCTCTTCAACACACCAGAGCAGTTCTACCCTGTCCTGTGAGGAACAAAGGTCCTATGAGTCGGCGTTGACAGGATGGCCCTGACTTTGGTTTGGGTTTTCCCTCCTACTTCTGAAGCTGCAATGAGTGGTTGAAGAAATAAGAGAGATGCCCAAGCTTCCCCATAGTCCCAATGAGGACTCCGGCCCTCACTACCTTGACAAAGGGAGAGGAGAAACGTTAAGCATAATCAAAATTTTGAATCAATTATTCTTTTAGCAGACTTGTCTAGTAACGGGAATTGAACATATTAATTAATGAACATAGCAAGTTTATGATGACCAGTGAATATGGAACTGTTACATATCTAAGACATGCTATTGAATGTACCCCAAATGTCATCACAGGCTCGTAGAGGGCAATTAGCATCATGTCCCAACTCAAACATCACTGCCATTGAGTTTAAGAGCCCTGGAAACTCACTGACAATGAACTGCTGACCCAAAATTCAGTGGTTCAAACTCACTAGATGCTTCATGGTAGAAAAGACCTAGCAGTCTGCTTCTGTAAAGATTAAGCCAAAAAAAGCCCTACACCTCCATCTAGTCAATTCCAACTCATAGCAGCTCTATACAGTGTTTCTGAGACTGCAGGTTTTAACTTTTATTTTTCCCAAAGCATTTTCTTTCTACTTACGCCCTTGGTATCATCTCATTTTCTTCCCTCCCACCCCCACATCCCCCCCCATGAACCTTTGATAATTTATAAATTATTATTTTTTCATGTCTTACACTGACCAATGTCTCCCTTCACCCACTTTCCTTTTGACCGTCCCCTGGGAGGGGGTTATATACAGATCATTATAATTGGCACACCCTTTCTCCTCTCACCTTCCCCTTCCCCTCCTGGCTTTGCTACTCTCATTATTGGTCCATGAGGGTTTATCTGTCTTGGATTCCCTGTGTTTCCAGTTCTTATCTGTACCCATGTACATGCACTGGTCTAACCAGATTTGTAGTGTAGAATTGAGGTCATGATAGTTAGATGGAGAAAGCATTAAAAAATCAGAAGAAAGTTGTATGTTTCCTCGATTCTATACCGTGTACTGACTGGCTCATCTCTTCCTTGTGACCCTTCTACAAGGGGATGTCCAATTGTCTACAGATAGACTTTGGGTCTCTACTCCACACTCCCCCTCATTCACATTGATGTGATTTTTTGTTTTAAGCCTTTGATACCTGAGACTTGATCCCATGTATGCCTTATGATCACACAGGGTGGTATGCTTCTTCCATTTGGACTTTGTTGCTTCTAAGCTAGATAGCTTCTTGTTTATCTTTAAGCCTTTAAGACCTCACATGCTTTATCTTTTGATAGTCGGGTACCATTAGCTTTCTTCACCATATTTGCTTCTGCATCCATTTTGTCTTCAGCAATTGTGTTAGGAAGGTAAACATCATGGAATGCCAGGTTATTAGAAAAAAAAGTGCTCTTGCATTGAAGCAGTACTAAAGCAGAGGTCCAATGTCCATCTGCTACCCTAATCCTTAACATATAAATATATGTACATAGATGTAGTGGTCATGTACTTTATGTCAATTTCATGATTGGGAGCCTAGGGGTGGAGTCTAGCCTGTCACTTTGGAGATAGCCAAGGAGGCATCTGTATGGGCATGGCTTTCTCCTGAGAATTCTGGGAAGTCTTGTGTGTATTTCCCAATTGGAGAAGAGAGACTTGACTCGGTCTCCAAGGCAACAAACTACTGACAAGATGAGATGACAGCATGCTGATCAATCCTGATTCCTGAAGAATGGAGGAGCCAGAGAAGAGGCCACATGGGCTTTCCCTGATGGAGTCAAACCTCTGGGGCTGGAGAAGTCACGTGGAGGCTCCTGCCAGTGCTGATATGCTTGGGAGGTTACAGGGAGATGCCTGCCAGCACTGAGATGCTTCTACTGCCACTGGACACACAAGACTCTGCATGCACTTGTCTGTGATTGTCCTGGTGTCATTGCACATGCTTCATAAGGAGACTTTATAGACTAGTATTGGACATATGGGCTAATATCAGACTTGTGACCTTGGACTGGACTGGGTTGGGGTGCTTTCTCAATGTTCCATTCCTCTTGTATATAAACCTTTCACTTATATCCATATACATGCTTATGAATTTGTTTCTCTAGTCTACCCAGAGTAACACAGTAAGTCTATTTCTCTATCATTATATATAAATATATTAACAGGTATACGCCTGTACTTAGAGCACTATAAATGCCCATTTAAATGCCCTCAATTCTTTCCTCTGTTTCCTTTTACTTTCTTAAGTCTATAAATTTTTGTGCGAGCAGATATTCTTATTTTTCTCTTGAGAAATGGCTGGCTGGTTTGAACTAATGACCATCCTATGCTTACACAACAGTGTCTAAGACACCCTATGATGAAGGTCTCTGTCCTTTGTGGGGTTGGTATGAGTGAAAATTGACTGAACAGCACAAACAACCTGAACAAAGTACATGTGTTAAAAGATGGTTGGAGAGAAAAAGCTACTTTATTATGGCACCTTCTGAATTTTGCTATTTGACCATAACAACTATAAACCCTTTCCATCTTCAGTGAGAGAAGTGTGAGACCTGCTTAGTATTTTGTAATCAGATCTTTTATACATCATTGAAATCATTTTTTCACTAGGATCTATATTTAGTTATTGTTTATTTTTTATTGTAAATTTTACCAGTTCAATGAGTGACCCTACCTTCCACTCTTGCATTTAATTATTGACCAGTTATACTGAGTAGACATTTTATTTTACTTCTTATCATAAAGCACTTGGGAAAGTGCTATTTGTAACCAATAATTAGATGATTCAATATTTATTGATATTACCCATTTATAATGGAGTTGTTAAACACTAGCTTTTGTTGGGAGATGACATCCCATCTATGCCAATGAGGTTTCTATGGTAACACAGCTGGATTTCTGGCAGGCACAAAATATTCGTAAGTAATAAAGATACTGGGTTGTTGGATATTTTCCTTCCTAAAAATGTATCTGCCATAACATTAAGGAGCTACTCTATATGCCTGGGTGTTAAGGAACAATGCTAGAACAGCATCAGAACAGTAAAGTATGCACTTCATCATACTTAAATGCTGAAAACTCACTTTTCTGTGGTTTGGGAATGGGTTATGACATGGTATCTTCTATCCACAGATTGGAAATATTGGGGGGGGAGGTGCTTCAAAAGACTAAGGGGGAAAAGGTACTAAAAAGATAATGGGATTTTTGCACAGACCTTTTTGAAGCCTCCTTGTATAAGGCTGGATTCACAGTAAATTGTCTTATGATTCTTTGTAATGTGTTACATAGAGCAAGTGGCAGGAAGGGCGAATGGGTGGTGCCAAGACAATGGGATTGCCTTTTCACACAAAGAATTATTTTTGTACATGTGTACTTTAGTAATATTCCTCACCAAAAAAAGGCAGTTTTCCATGCTTCTATGTAGATGACTAGTATCATTGACTTCAAATTAAAAAAAAACAATCAATCAGTTCCCTGCTATTGGTATGAAATATGTTGTTCATGCATTTTTGGGACTCGACCTGAGTGTAGCAGAACTTTAAACTGTTTATCTGTGGTCGATCAGAGGCCCACGTCAGCTCTTTTCAAAGCCAAGGACAAAGTTCTTAAAACACCCTGGGAAGAAAGGAACTGGAGTATAAACCTCAAAGCATGTCTCCCCAAAGGAGGAAGGGTGTGATGGGGGCCAAAGACAGTATTGAAGATATAAAATGGCCACATATAAGGCTGGGAATCTCCAGGTCAACAGTTTGAAACCCCTGGCCACAGTCTTGAAAAGCCACAGCAGCAGTTCTCCTCCATCCCACTGGAGCACTGTCAGTTGGAATCAACTCAATGGCAGTTAAATGGAGTTTGGGTTTGTTTGGGGAAGTTTGGGAGATTTGGGGAGGATAGGTTCAGGAGACATCATTTTTTCAGTTCAAATTATTCAGATTCGGCTGAAGAACAGAGAAACGATGGAAACCTCCTGTTTGTGAAGAGTGCTTGAACTTGGAAAATTGACTGGTACCAGTCAGCTCTAGCTGCTTAGAACTGGCTCTACCCTGGAGAGAGGCTACAGGAATACAGACATTCCATGACCGAAATTGTGCCTTCTCAATAAACAAGATTGAGAGAGACAGAGAGAATGAGAGAGAGAGAGAGAGAGAGAGAGAGAGAGAGAGAGAGAGAGAGAGAGAGAATGAGAACCTCTATCCCTAAGGATATAATAATCCTGTTTGAAAATTGGGTTTTCTTTCTTATAATAATTGCATGAGGCAAAAGACAAAAACTAAGGATCTTCTATCTGCAAGTTGAATAACCAAGGGATGTTCAAGGCTACATGCATCTAAGGAATAAACATTGCTTAAACACTGATTTAGTCTCATCGTCTCCCAAACTATGGAAAATTAAATTTGCTTTTCAAAGACATGCATTTACAGTGTCTCTGTTATAACAGTGTTAGGAAGCTCAGACAAACAAGTTCCTGAGGTTTGCATGTTGCCGAATCTTCCTTCCCTTCTGACTGCCTTGTGTCCTCGGAGCAGGCCTATCTATATAACCTTTTTGCAGTGCTTTAATGAGAGAACTTGTCTGCAGCCGTTCACTGTTCACAGAGATATGTTTAAACACTTTGGATAAAACCACTTATGTATGAACTGGAACCCTAGAGGAAATACTTTCTGACTTATCCTTGTATTGGTTTGACAGACGACATGTCTGCAGATATATTTGCATGTTGTAAATTTATTGGGATTTTAAAGGTTTGTGAAATTGTTTCATCATCTTTTAATTCTACTTTTGTACGACTATTTGAAATCCCCCTTCCCTGTCCCCTTGCAAACAAACAGGAGTCAACTTCTGCAAAGGTCATAGCTATTGAGGGAATGGAGTATATATTTGGGTGGCGGCAGACAAGGACACAAGATGATCATGGAGCTTATTAAGAAGTTTTAGGAAAATTTAAAACTGTATTGGTAAGGAGGGGAAAGCCAGGAAAATTACACCGAAGAGTTGTTTTCACTATGGGTAAGCAGTCAGCTGCTAACTGGAAGGTTGGTGTTTCAAAAGACCAAGGGATCTGCCTTGTGAGGATGACAGCCAGCAAAACTCAATGGGACTGTCCGACTCTGTCACATGCATTGAAACCCCTGACCTCCTTTGACATTGAAGCTGAGAGTGGCATCTGCTTCTTTCTTCACATGTAGTAAAGGACTGACCTCTGAGAATTTTGTTGGAAAAAATTGTACCCCATCCACGTGAAAGCCCTAATGTGCCCCTCTTCGACTTCTTTTTGTTCATTTGTTTCAAAGTCTAAAAAATATCCTAAACGAACACAATTTCAGGGCCTGAAGGATGCCAGACCTGCCATGTTGACATGGTATAAATTTGAAAAGTCAATAGAGGAAAACATTGCTTTCAGAAGTGTGTAGATCTAGATGAGGGATATGTAAGAAGCATATCAACTTTTCATCTGATTTGTTTAATAAAGGTTTCTATTATGTTGCAGCAATATATTTTACTTACGTCATAGATGGTCATGACTATAATTTTTTGCCTCGTTTAATTGAATAATCAGAGTTTATTCAGCACTCCAGTCATTCTAGCTTACAATCCTCTTCATCAGTCTTTATTTATAACTGTATATCTATATAGATTACTTTATTAAAATAAATTCATAGATCTCATAATTTTATGTTTATGCCATTAGCCTGTAGGGCAGTTAATAGTAATTAAATTTTTAATATAACAATATATCATTGCATATGTATCCTTGCAAGGCATCAATTTAAGAACTTTGAAAATTATGCATAATGCTTCAGGTACCATTACACTCTACCACTGGACTTAGAGTCAGAAACAGAAATGAACTGTGTATTTTATCCTGGGAGCACTGGTGGCATGATGGGTAAGCACTTTGCTGCTAACCAGAAGGTTGGTGATTTAAACTCACACACACCCTCCAGGAGAGAAAAGAAACAAGGCAGTCTATTGTGTCAAGAAAACCCTGTGGAGCAATTCTACTCTGTCACAAGGTCATGATAAGTCAATCACAAAACAAACTTACGTCATAGATATCCCTATGCACGTCCTGTGTACTAGAGTACCTAGAGTGCTCCCTTATATAGACACCTGCCTTCTTTGAAACACGCTGACAAACTGCAACCTGTAGGCCAGGTCAAACCCAGAGACCATTTCAGCTGAAGGTGGGTTCTGTATATTTCAGTGGCTGAAAATATTTATGTTTTAATTTTATGATATATGGATATAAAAATCAAGCATCAGTGTCTATAAACAGAATCGTTTTGGAACATAATCACTCTTGTTTGTTTCTGTATTGGCTGTGGCTGCTTTCACACTACAGTGGAGTTGAATAGTTATAGCAGAGTCCCTATGGCTTTCAAAGCTTATGATATTTTTAATTCTGGTCCTTCACGGAAAGAGTTGATCTCTGTTCTAGAGTTGACACTGGACTTTGAGTGGCTTTGACGTATTTTACCAAATACAGCGCTCCTCAGATATAATCTGATCATTCTCTCTCTGTGTTTCTCTCTCACTCGCTGTCATTGAGTTCATCGGCACTCATAGCACCCTTTCGCAAAGAGTAGAACTGCCTCTGTGAGTTTCTGAGACTATAGATAACTCTACAGGAGTAGAAAGTTTCCTCTTTCTTCCATGGAGCAACTGGTGGTTTTGAACTACTGATCTGACAGCAACCAAACATGTAACTCATGGTACCACCAGGGTTTCTATGAAGGCTCAAATGCCTTCAACAGCTCTACATTGGTTCTTGGCTAAAACCAAGTCTCTTACCTGGTTTCAATGGCCTTGGTAAAGAGAAGGAGCCCCTTTAATTCTATCCGTGGTGATCTCTGAGTCTGTCTTCCCTGTGCAACTTGCCTCCAGCCCTGTGTGCACACTATTCCTTCTGTCTGTAACACGGTACCAACTCTAACCATTTAGTTTTCTAACATCAGGTAGATATATATCATTTGCGTCTTTAATCACTTTTTATACTATAAGCTAGATGTTCCTCCAGTGCACTCTCATAAAAATGTCCTTCCTTTTAAATGTAAATTTGAGGGAAGGACAATGTCATATGTACACCTATTACCAACATCTTGTCCATGATATATATAGACAGAGAGAGCTTATCAATGTCTAAAGTGTTTCCAACTTAGCACATATAGAAAACAGAATATTTTGACACATATTGGAGAAAACAGAATAAATGGTGATTCTATATTTTAACATAAAATATAGTTAAATATAATAAAGCGGTATAAACTAATACAAGTAAAGACTTTTAAGCTATTAGCAAAAATGTTTTAAAAATAGCATGTGACAGTCTTTCCCTTTTTTTCTTTTTGAAATTATTTTATTGGGAGCTTACACAACTGAGGATGGCAACAACTGTACAAATGTGCTTGACACACAGATATATGTGTATGGATTGTGGTAAGAGTGACAGTCTTTCTGATAGCACATTAAAATTCACATTATTTGTAAGTATCTGTCCAATTCCTAGAAAATAAAAAAAGACTAAGCATGAAAATTATTGAAACTAATTGGGAGATTCAGCAAAATGACAGTAGTAGAAGACCAAATAACAAAACCCAGGTAGATTCTACTTCAATAAAGAAGAGAACTCTGAAAAAAATTCTATTTGCAATAAAACAATACTATTTAGAGCACTATATTACAATAAGCCAAAGAAAAAATAAAGAAACATACTGGCACTGAATCCATTGCAATTCATTATAATGTTAAAGGACAGCATAGGATTTCTAAGACTGTAAGTCTTTAAATTTTTTATTAAAAGTTCACTTTATTGGGAGCTCTTACAACTCTTATAGCTATCCATACATCAATTGTATCAAGCATATTTGTACATATGTTGCCATCATTCTTTTCTGGACATTTACTTTCTATTAAGCCCTTAGTAAGTCTTCAAGGGAGTAGACATCTTATCTTACCCCTGCAAAGCAGCTGATAGACTGGAACCACCAACCTTGTGATTATAATTACATTTAATGCACTGTATACCAGTGTGCTTTGCATTTACCATAGCCACTAAAAGAAGTAGACTGCTTAGGAATAAATATAATTATGGAGTCAACATACCTGTGCAAAGAAAACTACAAACATGACTACCAGAAGCCAAAAGAGATGTACATAAACAGAAGAGTACTGTGTGCTCATGAATAGAAAGACTTAATATGAAAAGATCAACATTACCCAAAGAATTCAAAAGAAATACAGTCCCAGTCCAGATTGCAAAATCTTTCTTTAAAGTAAGAGAAGAACTAATCACAACTTGATTTATGAGGGGGCAAGATGCAAGATAAGGAAAGAACCACTAGAGATAATGGCAGAGATCCAAGTAGAGTTTCTTTCTGTTGTAAGGTGACCAGATGTCCAGCTTTTTAACAATTTAACAATGTCCTGTGGCATTTTAAAAGTAAAATAAATATATTACAATTCTATTTTTGTGTTCTATGAACATTTTTGTTGTTTCATATAGAGCAAATTTTTTATCAAGAACCCTCTCTCACCCCGTCAGTGGTGTCCTGTTTAAAAGCTGATCACTTTAAGAATTGACTTATATATACACAAAAGCTCCTATTTGAAGGACGGGCATCAAAGGAGTGTATTGGGGAGAGGTCAGGCAGTGTAAGATATGACAGAATGTATAAAGTATTGAGGGTTGATGGGGAGAAGAGAGCAGGGGAAGAAGGGAAGGGATAGAAAAGCCGAAACTACAGGCTTAAGGGAAAAGGCGTACGATTGGAGAACGATAATAGAAGTGGACATGTGAAGATGCTTGACACAGTATGTTTATTTATGTATTGTGAAAAACGATGTATGAGCCCCCAATGAAATGATTTTTTTAAATCTAAATATCCATTGAAATAAAAATGTAAAGTAAAAAAAATAAAGAGTACATCTTAACTTTACCAAATTATAGTTGTGTATTTAAGTATTGTAAAAGACATTTTTATTGTGGTCTCTAAATATTCAACCTGGTGTCTCAACATTGGTTTCCAGAATAAAGTCATGATTCATAAATGTAAATAAAAAAAGAATTGACTTACAGCACACAATAACCATAAATAAGCCTTCAGACAGTCCTGGCAATCAAGACAGCCAGGTGCTAGTACTACAACAAACACAGACATCAAGGAACAGTATTGATAACTTAAGAAGTAAGTCCATCCAACTAATTACAGTTGATCTGTGACAGAGGACCAAAGTAGAGTATATGGAAAAGAGATAATATCTTCAACAAATGGTGGTGAAAAATTGAATATCCACTTGTAAAAGATGAAAATAGGATTCATATATCACACCACATATAAAAACAAACTTACTATGGATTAAAGACCCAAATGGAAAGCCAAGAAGTATGAAGATAATAAATGAAAAAATTGAACAAACAGGATTATTTGAGTTATTGGAAAGCCAAGAACAACATAACTAATGAACAACCAAAGGCAAACATTTATAAATCAAACAATTTTCAGTTATATCTAATGATTTAACTATAAATTCACCATCAAACATAATTAAAAACACAAAAAAGGGTAGAAAAACTAAACCGTAACCTCCTAAAAGTTAGATACATCTACATAAAAATATTACACCAAAAGAATAAAAAAATAACCCACAGAGTGAAAAAAACTTTGGAGCAATGACTCATCTTGAAACTTCATAGAAAATTTCAACAAATCAATAAGAAAAAGATCAAGTAAAAATTGAACAGAGAACATGAACATATATATCAAAACAATGACCAAACATATGAAAAAAGTCTTTGAATCATTAGCCATTAACCCACAGACATTGAGTCCATTCTAATTTATAGGAGTGCCTTTATGGGTTTTCTGAGAATGGAAGTCTTAACTGTACCTCACATCTTTCCTGAATTTAAATCATGCGGTATTCCCATGTTCAATTCAACTTACTCCCTCTTAACCTATCACAAGCTCTATATGAATATAATGAAGTGTTCTAGAATTCCCATTTTGCATAACTGTGTCCATAGTTTTTTCCTCTTATAATCCACACGGTTTTCCTTGTACTTAAAACACAATTAAACATCTTTCTGTTACTCTGTTTTCAGCCAAGATCCATCTGATATCAGATTCATTTTAATGCTATCTTCATTCAAACCTCTTCCTCTTAATGTGTCTTAAATTATTGGCAGATTCCTGTGGATATATTGCTAAAACTGCTTTTGAATGATCTTCATCAAAATTGTACTTTTATGTGAAACTAATTGTATTATTCAATTATTTTTTTTCATTCTGTCGGCTCACATTTTTTGGAATGGGCACAAATATCAATTTCTTCCAGCCAATTAGGCTAGTAATAGTCTTCCAAATTTCTTGGCATAGATTAGTGGGTGCCTCTAGTATTTCATCAACCTATTGAAATGTTTCAATTAATGTAAGCTGCCCTTGAAGGTTTTTTTATGTGCTTTCCTTTGATATACTTAGAACTTCTTACATCAAAACCATCAATTTTTGATCATGTATTGTTTTGTTTTGTTTTTGTGACATCACTGCCCTGGTGAGAGTAGGAAGCCCAGCCTTGCTCCTGGAGAGCTGCTGCTGGATTTGAACTGTCAACCCTGTGAACCACAGTCCTGCAAAGAACCACTAGGCCACCAGGGCTCAGCCAATTTTTGATCATATATTGTCTATTAAAATTGTTCATAGTTGACCATTTGTTTTTTAGAATTCTCTGTTTGAAATGGGCACAAATAAAGATTTCCCACCTTGTTGGACAGATAGCTGTCTTCTAAATTTGACAAGGATAAATGAGTGCTTCCAGTACTTCTTCACCATGCTGAAATATTTCAGTCAGTACTCCATCAATTTCTGGATACTTATTTATGTTAATGGACTGCACCTTCATTATCACTGATTCTCAATTAAATATTGCTTCTTGAAATGCATGCTTATTGATCAGTTCTTTTTGGTAAACTGACGTTGTGCATACTTTTCATTGCCTTTGACTGCTTCCTGAATCATACAGTATTTGGTCCATAGAATGCTACACTGTAATATCTTGAATTTTTCTCCAGTTCTTTCAGTTTGAAATATGCTACACTTATTCTTCCTTTCTGTCTTTCTAATTCCAACTCTTATAACATTTCATTATAATATTTTTCATCTTCTTGAACTGTGGTTTGAAATTTTTATTCGTCTATTTTACTTCATTTCTTCCATTTGCTTTATTTACAATCCAGAGCAAATTTCAGAGCCTTTTATGACACCCCCTTTGATCTTTTCTTCCTTTCTTGGTTTTTAATAATTTTTAATGACCTTAACTGACATACTAGCAATTGATGATCTCACCTAACTACGTTGAGCAACCTGGCCTTGTTTTGACTGATTATTATGTCTTCTCACAGATGTTGTCAATTTCATTGATGTTCAAAGTTGAATTGTTATAAAAGGTTATGTGGGCTGATCCCTGGTAGCGTAGTGGTTGTGTGTGGGACTACAGCCCACAGGGTGATGGTTCAAATCCAACAGCAGCTCTCCAGGAGCAAGACTGGGCTTCCTACTCCCACCAGGGCAGTGATGCCACACACAAAAAAAAAATAATAAAAGGTTACTTGCAATGAAGAAGTCATTAGTTTTGCAAAAAATCAGTCATGTAATCTCCAAGTTGTTTCTACTACTAGAGCTATATTTTCCAACTCTTTTTCATTCTTCTCTATTTCCAACTTTCAAATTCCAATTGCCAGTAATTACTAATGATCCTCAATGGCATGTATGATCAAATTTAAACTGAAGAAGTTGGTAGAATTCTTCAACACTAGTTTTAGTAGTTGATGCTTAAATTTAAATAATAGTTGTATTAACTCATGTCTTATTGGTATATAGATATTATCTTATCACAAATAACATTACACATCAAGATAGATCTTGAGACATGTCTTTAGACAATGAATGTGATGGCATCTCTCATGAATTTGTCATTCCTAGCATAGTAAGCCACACGATTGATAAATGGCCAATACCAGTGTACCTCAATGACACCTAGGACATTGATCTTTATGTGTTCCATTTCATTTTTTGATAGATTCCAGTTTTCCTAGATTCATATATCATATACTACATGTTCTAATATGTCAAAAGTTGTTTGCAGCTATCTTTCTCATTTTGAAGCAAATGAAGGTTCCCAAAACTTTATTCCATCCGCACCATGAAAGTCGACTCTACTTTGAGTAGGTAACTATTCCCTCATCATATTTTGAATGCCTTCACACCCCATCTGTCTGCACTTTATCTTACAATGTTCCATTTGTAGTATGGATAAGGTTTCAATAGATACTTTTTTCAAAACTGGCCTGTCTATTCCATCTTCATAGCCAATTCTTTATCTGGAAGATCTGATAAAGCCTGTTCATCATGGATGACCTTGTTAGTATTTGAAACATAAAGGACAGGACTTCTAGCATTACAGCAGCTGGTAAAACACCGCAGTACAACAAACTGATGAGTGAGTGGTGGAAATCCTCCTGGAGAACTTTTGTCCACCAGTAATATCCCTCCTCTCTGCACCAGGGTCTCTCCTATTTTATTTTCAGGTGGCATAATGTATATGCATATGCACTATACATACAAATAAAATTAACACAAATATTTACAAAACACTACTTAATTTTAACTCCATACACTATCACACATCCTCTTCTATTTGATTTTTTTTAATTTGAGTCACCTTTCATTTTGTAGACTTATAAAGTTGTAACTAGATCTTGAAGCACTTACTGATGAAGATCAAGTACTCCAATTTTCAATATAGATTCTATCTCGGCAATAAGAGCAGAAAACTCCTCACAACTGGACCATTGAGCAGGATGAGCATAAATGGAGAAAAGAACAAAATTCTCAAGGATTTCATGTAACTTGGATTCCCATTCAATGGACATAAGAGCAATACTTAGGAAAACACATAATTTATTGTACTGGGGAATCTGCTGCAAAAGATCTCTTTCAAATAATAAAAAGCAAAGATGTCATTTTGAAGACGCAAATGCACCTGATACAAGATATGGTATTTTCCACCAACATATATGCATGTGAAATATGGACCATCAATAAAGAATACAGGAGAAGAATCAGT
Organism: Nesogale talazaci; assembly: GCA_004026705.1. Taxonomy (NCBI): domain Eukaryota; kingdom Metazoa; phylum Chordata; class Mammalia; order Afrosoricida; family Tenrecidae; genus Nesogale; species Nesogale talazaci. The sequence goes on along the minus strand of PVJH01003065.1, from coordinate 82,410 downwards.
GCATTTTCATTATACTGCTGGTGAAGAATATCGAATAGGCCATAAAATGCTGGACAAATAATTCTGTCTTAGAAGAATTACAGCTGGAACAATCCTTGGAAGTAAGGGTAGCAAGTCTTTGGATGTTTTCAGAATGAACCAATCCCTGCAGAAGGACATTGTACTTGGTAAAGAAGATCAGTGTAAAAAGAGAAAGAATTCCAATAAAATAGATTGACACAGTGATAGCAGCAATGGTCTCCAGCATAGCAAGGATTGTGGGAATGGCCCAGCACTGGGTAGTGTTTCATTCTGTTTATGTAGGCTACTAGGAGTCAGAAAAGACTCAATGGCACCAAATCACTATTCTATAAATTAGCCTGCTCTAAACTTTCCTAAAAGTCTAGCTTCAGATTTTCTTATACTTCTTTTTTCACAAAAGAAAAAGAGAGAGAAAATTCTCTATTCCTATTGCATAAAAACTGCACATGAACCCTACCCTAAGACGTTCGGGTAGTGCGGTAGTTATATAATCTGTTTTCAGTTTGGGAGGGTTAAGAGTGAAGGGGTGGATTCTAGCCTGTCTATCAGGTCGGAGCTTGATGACCTCATTTGGAGGCATGACAGATAAATAGCTCTCTAGAGGCGGGACACATGCTCCCTGTGAAACATTTCTCACAAGCAACCACATGAAGCTATCCTGATACAGCCAGATCCCTGAGAGCTGCAGAAGCCACATGGAGACCTTTGCCAATGCTGAGAGGCCTACAACACTACTGGATCCACAAGACTTCCCACCCACTGGCCTGTGATCTTCCTGAATTCGGCATCATTGCATGTGCTTCGTGACTCTGAAGAGGAATTTATAGATTTGTATTGGACAAATGGGCTAATGTTGGATGATGGACTTGCTCTGAACTGGGCTGAAATATTTTCTCTATGTCTAATTTCTCTGGTATAAAGGTCTTTCTTATACACATGTATCTCTGGATATGCTTCCCTGGTCAACCCAGACTAACACAGATAGCAAGAGAGTGAAAAAGAAGACACTCAGCAAGATGGATTGAGACTTGTGACTGCAACAGCGAGCTTAAGCTTAATCACAATTTTGTAGATGAAGCAGGATATAGCAGTGTCCTCTGCTGCTGTACATTAGGTTTATGTGAGCCGGACAGACAAGACAGAACCTCACAGCAACAACAAGCCTTCAAAGGCGTTTCCTCCCCTCTTGAGCATTTAACAAAGCCTCTTCTCAACAAGGCTGGCATCTTCCTACAAGGTCATTTTCACATCAGCCACTATGAGAAAAACAGATGCTATTTATCTTTCCATATACAAAATATCCCCATGTGTAGAATCTTTGGTTAAAAAAATTCTTTCTACTTAAAACAACAAAAACAAATGAATCCCATTCACTCAAACCCTGGTGTGAATTCTGTTTGTTAAGGTGAATGTGTTTGATCGTGTCATGTAACGTCAAACTCAGAATGAATAGAGAGTGAAAAGAAAAGCTAAATCTTTTTTAAAATATTCAGAGCTTGAGTAATCAAGGAAAAACTGGAGATAAAAGGAGTCCCCCAAAAATTATTTCTAGGAAATATAACTTGGCTCTTGGAAAATGAAGAGATTAGGCCACCCACAGGTAGGTTGGAAAGAAGTACAACTAGAATAGTCTTTAGAAGCAAGGGTGGCATGAATCTTCTCACTTACTTTAAACATGTTTTCTGACTTTTTCTTACTTATTTTGGACACGTTTTAAGGAAGGAGGAACCACTGGAAAAGCACATCATACATGGTAATGTAGAAGACCAATACAAAACAGGAAGACTCTAAGCAAGATGTATTGACACAGTGGTTGCAATGATGGCGCAGTTCTTATGTAAATAGGGTCTTGATGAGTCAAAACCATCTCAAGACACCAAACCAGAGGAATAACAACATGATTAGGTGTAAATCAGCACCTCTAATGAAGAAATAAAAGGACAGGCTGAAGACAGTCATTGTGTTATCTTTGCATTATAATTTTTAGAAAGATATAAGTAACATACCATACTTGTTATAAGAAGCTTGTCTCCTTTACTCTGTTTCACTTATATTTAAATATTACACTTAAATAGAGAGCCTCCAGAAATTGACTCAGAATATTCTAGCAAGTAACAGGATGTTACATCTGATATGGGATGTATGGAGAAACGCTAATATTTCATATCAGGTATATTTTACCACTTGTATAATTAAAGCAGGATCTGGCTGCTTTCTAGTTCATTCTTTTTAATTTATTTACATGTTTTGTTCAGTGAGTAACTAAATTATTTATATCTCTTATTTTGATACTAACTGACTTTGTCAGATTCCTGCAAGAACAGCACTGATTTATACATTATTTATGATTTCTTAAAGTTTCTTTCGTAAATGTAAGTCTCAATACTCATGAATCAAAAGAAAGGCACTGCTTCGAGAGTATCTTCATTACCAATATTTTAAAGTGGTATTTTTGTTAGTAAATTACTTTATCTTTAAAAATACTTTTGCATATACACAAAAAAACACGTATGCTTACTAAGGTGTTCCTCCCCCCCAAAAGCTATATATTTAAATTTTCTTACAAAACAACCATATCACCTTCAAATACTTGCTATCACACTTAATATATTTGACAAATCTGCAATTCCATTCTTGGAAGCATTGTTCAGAATCATCTGTTTGGATTACTGGCTGCAACTCCTTCATTTTTCCTTCACTTCTCTGTTGTCAAATCGCTGTCCTTTCATGTCCCTGTTCATTCACAGAAACAAAAAGAAGCTGCACAGAGTGAGGGCAGGTGAATAAGGTGCGTGGGGCAAGAGAGGCATGCTGGCTTTTGGCCGCAAACTGGCGCGCTGAGATGGTTGCATGAGCACTTACGTTGTTGTGTTGGCAAAACCAGTCCCCCAGCTGCCACAAGTCAGGTCATTTTGGTCGCACGCTGTCATACTGTATTTTCAGAACCTCTGAAGAGAAAGCTTGATTCACCATCTGACCTGGTGGAATGAACTCAGTTGACATTTTTGCCCTCTCAAGAACTTAACTGATGTTCAGAGTGAGGTTTGTCATCAATCATGTCACCTTTTTTGAAACAAGAAAACCACCCATTTATTTCATATATTTCAGTGGTCCCCATAGCACTATCCTCATAAACTGTGTTCAACATCACAACAGTGTCTGTGGCATTTTTTCCAAGCAGGAAACAAAATTTCACAGCAGCACGTCGTTCTCTTAAATCAGCCATCACAAAAAAAAAAAAAAAAAAAAAACAAGGTTTGAGTGAAACTACTTTTTTATTTTTTTTTTATTAACCTCGATCAAAACTACTTTTTATGATAAAATTCACTGTGATCAGAGAGAACCTTCCCAGATGACCCCCACTAGATATACTAACTCAAAACAGGAAAAATGAGTACCATGAAAGTTTCACTCCACCCAGCACAAGTCCAGGTTTGGGGGGTAACTCCTTGTAAAATTGCTTTCAACCACTCATCTGTAACTTGTTTCGTATCATGATGGTTTGCTTATTGCTGTCAGACTATAGAAGCTATGTTACTGCAATTTCTTGTTTCAGTAAGGTGTCCCAGTGTAAACAAATTTCAGCAGAGCTTCTAGACTAAAATGTACTAGAAAGAAGGGCCTGGCAATCTACTTATTTTAAACTTGGCGAGAAATCCTTATGAATCGTCGTGGAGCATTGCATGACTCCAACTTGTTACATGAGGCATGCAAGTTGGAAATCACTCAAAGTGTGACTGGGAGGTGCTATCTTCTCAAAGCAGAGTTCATCTTCATGATATGGGTGGGATCAAGCTCGGCGTCGATGATATAAAACTTTCAAGACTTTTCATTTGTTGATGTGGCTTGACTCAAATTGCAAGAGGCAGCTGCCAATATAATGAGAAAAGTACAAAGTATAAAACCAGGAACATTGGAAGTCATTATATAGGGAGTGAGACTCATAAAGATCAGTACTGTAGGCATTAGTAAATTCAATTGGAATTGTACAGGTCATTTTTAATTGAACAACAACATGACTTATTATACCAAGAAAGACAAATGAAAGAAAAATGGTATCCTTTCATAAAAAAAGGCATTTCAAAATCCATTCTGAAAAGCATTGATGCCAGTGATAAGATAATATACATACATCTATGAGGAATATCAGTTAATATAATTATTAGTGCCAACAATAAGACCAAAAATGAAGAAAATGAAGATGTTTACAAACATTTTCAATAATAAACTAATGAAATATGCACACAAGATGCATTGATAATATTGGAATATGAAAGGTAAAAACAAAAAGAAAGGATCAATAGTTGGAAACTATTTTAGTGATAAAATAACCCTAATGTTGTATGATAAAACTTTTCAGTACCATTAAATTTTTCACTGCAATTATATTTCTCAGCAACATAAGCAGTGTGTATCCTCATAGACCTATAAGAGCATTTATGTAAAGAGGTCATGGAGATCCCAATATCATCAATCAGAACAAACCTTGAGGCTGATTGCATAACTGACTATACATCATGTCATAACTAGTTCAAGTTGAAGCTGGAAAATATTGAAACAATTGAAAGCAAAAGTTGGATTTTGAGTATATCTCACCTAATTTTAGAAAATATTTCAAGATTAGAATTGATTTATTAGATGACCAAGGCTAGGCAAGTTGTTCAAAGACATCATGTGAGAAGATGAAAATGACAGCACACCCCAAGGATGTGGAGTTAACAGTCATTGGACTTTAGTTAGGATCCCTGGCTTAGTAGGCATCCAATGAAAGGTGTCCAATGGTTCAAACTACTTTGTAGTTACTGTTTCAATGCTTTTCATGAATGCTATATTATAATATTTTAATTATAAAATTATGTGCCATTTTATTTTAATATTTAATTATATTTAATGTAATTAAATTAATATTAGATGTGATATTTTAATTATATAATTTTTGTATGATATTTTGCAATATTCTAATAATGGTTATGTAATATAATATAATTTATATAGTATGGTTATATTTATATTTTGATATAATGTTATAATTTGTATCTAATTTAATATTTAAATAGTTTGCGATTGCATTATATAGTATATTAAAGTATACTATAATATTTTAATACTTAATATATTATAATCTGATAGGCATGACTCTGCCCTTATACATGAATGGTACTGGAAATTTCTCCTTGCACCAACCTCTATGTTCACTGTAAACAGACCTCAGTCATATAAGAATTCAATAACTCATAGATTATGGTTCAGAGCTGGGCTATATATGCATAACCTCCTTTTCTCAACAATATGTTAAATTCTGTGCCATTGGATAAATTAATAACTATCAATGGACTTGCCTTTTGCCCAGAGGGATGATTAATCAGTTTTCATCATAAACTGATAGGGAGACCTCTGAAGTGAACCAGAGTCATACATATATCACCTGTAGACAAGTGAATGGATTCTGGGTTCCCACCTAATTCCAAGAACATTTGGTTCTTATGACATGGCCCTGCTCAATAATCATCTTTATGAAGATATCACTGAATACATAGGTGCTGTAGCAAAGTGTGGTAAAGAAAGTTGGTGGTGCTACGAAAGTTTTGATGCTGTCAAAAATAATAGCATCTGGGGGTCTTAAAGGATTGTATCCATTCTAGCAAGCAGTCATCTAAATGAGGCATCAACTAAGTCCTCTTGGACGCAGAACAGCTAGTGTGATCCATAGATGACATATGACGGAGGGAAAGGTATCAGAGCTTAAAGTATGAACACCCAATTTGTTGAAGACTATGGATGACGAGGAGCTGAAAATCCATCTGCAGAACACCTACTCAGATTGAGTCTCTGCAGGAACCTTCTGATCACAGTCAAGTGGTACAAATAGCCTTGCTGTCAGACAGAGATTTTCATAAACTTGATCTACAATAAAATTATGAACTAATTACAATATGAACTGACTACAATATTGCCACTGTGCAAAGCTAAGCCATGGTATTTTCAATCACTGCATATGCATGTGAAAGCTGGTCAATGAATATGGAAAACCAAAAGGGAATTTATTTCTTTGCATCACAGTACTGGAAAAGAATATTAACTAAACTATGAACTGCAAAAAGAAAGAATAATTCTGTCCTCTTAGAAATACTGACAGAATGCTCCTTGGAAGTGAAGATGTGGAGATTCTGTCTCACACAGGCCAGTCAGATTATCAAGAGGGCCAGTACCAAGAGAAGGATATTGTACTTAGTAGAAAGTCTGGGGAAAGTCTGGAGAAGACTCTCAATGAGAAGGATAGACAGTGACTGAAACAAGGTGCCTTAAAATAAGAGCAAGTAAGAGGATTTATGACTGGACGGTGTTTTATTCTGTCATGCTCAGTGTTGCTATGAATCCGAAATGACTTGAGGGCATGGAAAACAGCTTAATTGCTATTGGGGTTTAACTGCCCCTTCTCCAAAATGTATGTTCAGAAGTTCAGGTGTGGTCTTATTTGGAAACAGAGGTTTCTCAGTTGCAATTGTGATATGGTCATTCCGGAATGAAATGTGTCATAAATCTAATGAGAATATCCCTGTGACAAAAGGGAGAGAGAGGGGAGGTGAGGGGAGGAAGGAGAAAGAGAGAGAGAAGACACAAAGACACAGAGAAGGAGGGTGTGGAAAGAATAAATTTCTGTTGTGTAAAGCTACTCCTTTACTATTTGGTACTTTACTTTAGCAACCCTAGGAAATATATGCAATTTCTGAGAAAGCTTATTCAGGCCACTGGACTGGATATAAATTGGACTTTACTTACAAAGATCTCACAATCTTACCAAAACCATAAAATTGGGGTATGCAAGTAATTAACAGGACCAGAAAATGATCACAAATTTCACAGAACTCTTATAGATCACAAGTATCTTAACACTGCAAAGAAATGAATTAGTTTGGGTGGGTAAGAGCTCATATAGTGATGTGTTTACCTATGACTACTAGATTTTTTAAGAGTGGTAATTTTTCCATCTCCGATGTGGATATAATAATTGTATCTACCTCACAGAATTATTATGATTAATAGTACATGCACTGAAGATAAATGAGAGTATATATGATAAATTAATTTGTCACTTTAATAACTAACTTATCTACTTGACAAAATCTATTTCCTTTTTTAAAATTCAGGGTAAATGTCATATTCTTTGGGAAACCTTTATCTTCTAATAATTCCTCTACTCTTAATGTTCTTAAAATGCTTGAGCATGTATCTCTTAATGTTCTTATTTTGAATTGTAATTAATGGAACACGGTCTAGCTCTTCATGTTTATAATGGGCTCTTGAGAGGAGTCCTGGTGGTATAGTAACGTGTTGGGCTGCTAACATGTTAACATGAGCAGTTCAAAACCATCAGCCACCATCATCTTCCAAAGAAAGATGAGACTTTCTACTCCCATACAGAGTTACAGGTTGTAAACCCACAGGGACAGACAGACCTAAAGGGTTGCTATGGATTGAAGTCAAGTTAATGGCAGTGAGCTTTTTGAGTTTTCATGGTAGAGGCCTTACCTTTACTATTATTTTTACCTAGTCTCTTACCTACTATTATTTTTCCTGTCTCTTACCTAGTCCTTCAACTTAGAGCCATAACCAACACTCATGAAAGCAATAGTCAAGAAATGAAATTATTTATTTCATTGGGAACATCTGTTACAAAAAAAAGGTCTTTAAAGTATTAAAGAGAAATATATCATTTTGAGTACGAAGTAGACCTGAGCCAAAGCTTAGAGTTTTCAATTATATATATATATATATATATATATATATATATATCAAGATTAATAAGGAAGTCTTGAAAAGATTTGAAGATTTTGCATTAGGTGTTGACTAAAAACATTCCATATACCAAGGATCACTGGGGACCTAGTGTCTACCACTGCTGTAAAGAGTTGCGGTGTCTGAAACCCAGAGGGACAGTTCTCCCCTGTTCTACAGCGTTGCTCTAAGTGATAAGTGATTATGGCAGTGGGATTTTTTTAATGGAATTCCAGAGAGTGAACACATCTGTCTTTGGGAAAGGCCAGCCATCATGGACCTTAGACTCAAAGATGGTAAAACACCAGCTCGCTTACTTGGTCATGTAACCAGGAAACACCCGTCCCTTGGGAAAGATATCATGCTTAGTAAAGTTGAGGAACAGCAAAAAAAAAAAAAAAAAGATCTCCCACAAGTTGGATTAATGCAGTGGCTGCAACAGTGGACTCAAACATTGGAATACTTGTAGAGATCAAGAAGTGTTGTGTTTTGTTTTTATTTTGTTTTGTTGTACATGCCATCTTTATGAGTTGGAAGGAAATCAAAGATACCTCACAACAAAGAGAACCATGAGCTTGGAAAAGACAAGGTACTCATATTTCTCATCATTTCATTCTTGTCATTTATTCATAGCATTTACTCATATTACTCTTCTAAGTAGATGAATGATTCTAGTGTTAACATATCTGTCCCATAGTCTAAATGGTGAGAGTGCCATCATTATTAATGAACTTTCAGGAAGGTCGTGTCATTGTATAGTCGCTCAGATGAATGCCTTAAAAATGAGTAATTGGGGGCTCATTTGCATCTGTGCTAGTTTTATGAATCATATTTTATGAGCAAGCAGACAATGTGATCAATTGAGAAGGACATGCTAAGTCATGTTTATAAAATATTATCTCACAATGCCAGCATGTTCTCAAAGCCTGGAAATTTAATAACTATTCCTAATTGGTACTGTGACAAAAATGAAATACAGGCGTTAATTAGACATTGGATGTAGAACAACAAATAATTGTGTAACTCTTCACACTTATTTGAAAGAGTTATACGATTAACTGCAATCCTGACAAAATTCATCAGCTCATGGATCAGGGAGCATCCCAATCATTTTTTGAATTCAAAGAGCTGTCAAAGAAGAGTCATACCAATTTATCAAAGTCTTTAACACAAGAATTCTGAGCATAATATTCCAAGCAAACTTTGATTACTGCAGTTAATGTACCAAAAGAAAAGGCAATTTTTTAATTCAAAAAATTTACATTGACCAAATCATTTAACATCAGCCATATCAGAGATTTCTAATAAGAACATACATAAAGGTCAAGGTTTTCATGGAGCTAGTTTCTGTGCCGTAAAAAATGAAGGGTTTTCATTGCTTTGCTTCTACTTCCTTATTTTTCCACCCCATATTTATCTGTCCTCTTTAAATATCAGAGCCCTTGTTACTAGGGAATTACATGTGCTTGCTTTTTCCACTCAAGCATCGACTCCCAAGGGCTCCACCATTTTTATTCATCTCTGTCTAAACAGAGCTCAGCAGAGTCCCTCGTGGCTATAGAGTGAATTTTGACTCAGCTTTACTTGATAAAACAGAACAAAAACTACCCCTATTGGCTTCTGTTTGTTGTTGTTGTTGTTGTTGTTGTTGTTGTTTGGCATCACTGCTCTCTGGTGGTGGGAGTAGAAGGCCCAGCCCCACTGCTGGAATTGAACCTCCATCCCAGTGGGTCACAGTCCCCACTACGCCACCGGGGCTCAGCCCTTTTGTTTTTGTTTTTGTTTTTCCCTATTGGTTTCTGAGTTTGTATATCTTTACTGAAGCAGAAAGCTTCATCTTTCTTCTGCAGAGCACAGCTAGTGGTTTTGAATTGCAGACCGTGTAGTTAGCAGCCCAAGACATAGCCCACCATTCCACCAGTCCTTCTTTGGAAAGTGATTGTGGTAACAATTGTACAACTCTGCTGGACATGACTGAACTATGGGATGATGGGATTTATGTATTAAAATCCCAACTAATAAAAAAAATCCTGATCATTGGTACCTAATCATGGTGATAAGTTGGGAATGGGTATAATGGCTGGTGAGATTATTTAAGCTTTGCCAGTTTCAAATCTTCTCCAGTTACACAGTGATATTTTGTTGGTGTTAGTTGCCATCAATTTTGCCTGGTTTATAGTGACAGTCTGTATTGATAGAACACATCGAGTGGATTACTGCCATTTTCATGATGGTTGGGATGTTTGAGTTCACGGGTTGGCTGTTGTGTCCGACCATCTCTTTCTGCTCTATAAATAGGATGCCCTTTTTTAGAAAAAGGTCTTTCCAAATGATATGCCCAAAGAGAACCATCCTCACATCAAATAAGCTAGACAGCTTAGAAACCAAAACTAACTGGATCCCTTCTCTGGGTTCCATGATGCTCAGAAAAGAAGAGATCTTTAGTGGGTGGTGGCTATTGGGGAGGAAAAGCAAACACTGCCAGCAGATCATAAGACAGGGCAGAACTGCTCCTGTCAGTTTCTATTACCGTAACTGTTATGAGAAGTAGTAAGCCTCCTTTTCTCCCACGATTTGCTGGTGGTTACAGACTGCTGCCTTTGCAGTTTGCCAACAGGTAACCCAACATGTAAGCACTCCACCAAAGACTTCTTTAACAATCCTGCTGCCAGTGCTCACGGCACGTGATTGAGTGAGGGTAGCTCAGCCTGAGTGTGTGAGGCATATCATGAGACTGTGGTAAATCTTCTGTGGCTAAAGGAACCCATCTCTTCCATGGTAAGTCTTGTATCTTCAGCCACATTGTCTCTTGGTCCTCATTTCTCTTACACTGTTGAGTTGTCTAGCTAGCTTTTATAAAGTTCTTTATGAAAACTAGTGAGTTGAAATATATCTTCTGACTGGAGAGAAATGAAGGCTGAACTGTATATCAAGCTGCTAGCATGGACATAAAATCATTTACCATTCAGAAGATGGCAATGTAGACCAGATGATGCTAACTGAAGGCCTTGAGATTGCAATATTTTATTCTCAAAGCAGCAGCAAGCTGGAGTTTTCTGTCATTAAATTATCCATGCTATGCATATTTATTATTCATAAATAACTCCATATTTAAACCCAAATTTTATAAGAAAGAAGTATTAAAATTCTTCATGTAAGATAAACCTTACTATTTTTCAGCTTCTACAGTTCGTAATGTTTATATGAAAATAGTATATTTCCTAAGAATACAATGATCCTAGGATATTTTCATGTGAACCTGGCTGATACACACTACAGTCAGATTTAGAAAGCAATACAAAATACCTTTCCTATAATATGTGGGACCAATGGCACAAAGAGATTTGTTGAGGTGTTTGAAAAATTTTATTTCAACTATCTAGTAGCACACACAATGGAATATTATTCAGCCTTAAACATGGATGAAGTCCTAATACAGACTACAAAATGAATGAACTTAAAGAAAACATCCTGCTGAGTTGTCATTCACAGAAGAAAAAATATTGGATAATCCCATTTAAATGAAATATGCAGAACAGGTAAATATATAAAGATAAAAATTTATTGCAAATGAAGAAAAAGTCCCTTTGCATTACTCTGCTTGCTTCCTATCACCAAAATCTACATTGACTCCTCCTTGAAGTTTCACTGTATATACAGTACACAAGTCACCAAATACTAGTGACCAAATGTCAGAAGCTGTCACATCCTGCCAGGAGAGGGGACTAAAAACTCTGGACCAAAGACAAATCCAAGACTCATTACTTTCCAAGAACCATACACATAGCTGAAGTTTGAAAAACAGCTGCACTAAGTTGAACTAAATGTTTTTTGGTTTGGGGCCCTAGCACTGATCAAAGTTGAATGAGTCAGTGGAACTGGAGGCAGGAGGGCAGATCAGTTTGCTTAAGTAAATCTTATTTTATATTGAAAAGATTTTTCTTCTGAAAGAATAGTATCAGAAGAATGGTGTGAAATAAGCCGACTATTTCATCTCTCTCCCCACCCCCCCCACCCCTGCCCCGCCAATATGCTTAGCACATTGTGAGGATAAATGATCCCTCCCAGTCCTGCTAAGAATTCTTCAGTACACTCATGATTGCATTTGCTTTTCCGGAGTGAGAAGCATAGTTCTCAAAGCTATTCAATCAATCCCAGCCCTTGGGGGATTGCCTTGAAATAGTTCTCCTTTCTTTGTGGAGAACTATTAATTCACAATACAGAATTGGTAGTGAATGAAGTGTCATTTGAATGCATGTGGATTTGCTAGCATTGAAGTAGGAGGCAGATCCAGGGTATCTGGTATAAAGATGTTAACTTCTACAATAGTGTCATGGGTAGGCTCATGGGATCCTACCCCCTTGGCCACCTTAAGACCATCCCACTCAATGCTAACCCCGCCAGCCTACCTATAATCCAGCCACTTCTTAGTACTGTGGAAACAAACTGGCTCCAGCTTTTCTGTAAATCCTGGGTGGGCCCTGAAGAATCTTGTGTGTATGGTGGAATATAGTGTCATATGGTGAAGTAAATGTGCATGTAAGATAATTATTATTATTTTCATTATTAGCATCTTACAGTGAGTCTGCTACATGTTGTGTTAAGAACTTAACAATTATTTTCTTGTTTAAAACCATAGTAATTCTGTAGATTTAAAGTTTCTGTTGCTCCTGTTTCATAGATGATTAGTCTGAGAACACAGTGGTAAAGAACACAATGTTCAAGATTGAGAAACTATATATTTGTAGTATCTTTCCAAGCTCTGTGATCTGCCACTTTTTTCTCTTGATTCTTAGGACCTTATTTTTGAACTTGATTTCTTATTTGTCCTTGCTTCACAACATATTCCAATTCCATATACTCCAAGTCTCTGAAAATTTATTAAAGTATAAAATTTGAGACCTCTTATGGTATTACCATTGAAGTGCTAGACTTTAATATTTTATTCCAAGATTTTACCCAAAATAATCATGGTGGGTTAGTCTGGGTTGACTAGAGAAACAAATTCATAGACACTCATATGTGTTTAAGAAGAAATTTTATATAAAAGAGCAATTGTGTATTAAGAAAACATCCTGGCCCAAACCAAATCAAGTCCGCAGGTCCACTATGAGCCCATAAGTTTGTTGCCAGTCTGTAAATTCCTTTTCAGGCTCATGCAGCACATGCAACGATGCTGAATGCAGAAAGATCACAGACCTGTGGGTGGAAAGTCTTATGGATCCAGTGGTGGTGGAAACATCTCAGAGCTGGAATGGGTCTCCACATAGCTCCTCCAGCCCCAGGGGGTCTGGCTCTGTCACTGTAACTCCACATGGCTTGTCAGCTAGAATGTCTCACAGAGAGAATGTATCTGGCCTCCAGTGAGCTCTTTATCTCCACAGCACAGCCAAGTGAGGTCATCAAGTTGTGGCCTAATTAACAGGCTACCCTCCACGCCTTCCTCTAGTTGACAGTAGATTATATAGCTGCCACACATGACATTTGTTTTTAGTTGTTTTAGTGTTGGCTCCAACTCCTAGTGACCCTTTGGACAACATGATAAAATACTGTCCAGTCATTCTTCTTGCACTGTTTCAGTCTAGTGAGTCAATCCCTCTAATTGAATGTCTTCCTCCATTTCATTGGCTCTCTCATAAGTATGCCATCCTTCTTTTGGAAGTGAGGATGGGTTCTCCTGATAGCATATCCAAGTTATGTGACACAGTCTTGCCATGTTTACTTCTAAGGGCTATTATGTGCTTTTCGAAGACAGGAATTGCACCCAATATATATATCCACTATTCTTCATCATATTTTTAAAGTATCAGTTCTTTTCTCATCTTCCTGATTTGTTGTCCAGAAAATACAGCATGGTTGGTCTTTATATGTAATCACTTTGGACAAAAAGACCATGTCCCACTCCTTGAGAATCTTTTTTTTTTATTAAAATATCGTAGAAACATCATTACCTTTCTTAGGAGTAACAAAGCCATAAAGGTGAACTATTCAATTCAACCTCTACCCTTACCTCCTCTCCTCCTGATATTCTAAAATATCTTGGAAGTACTTAATATCCACCCACAACACCAAGATTAAGTTAACAATTGAATTCAAATTAATAATGAAAATGATATTTGTTAGCTAAATAAAGAAAATCCTAAGGCATTTCTGAGACTGGAAAGTCACTCATAACACCTCATTTTTAACCTGTCCCTTCTACAAATGAAATACGCCCTTCCAGTCGCAGTCATTCTTGTCTTGTGCATCTTTCTTCCAGTCATTTTCAATGAATGTTTTAATTTATGCCATTGTGGAGCCTTTATGTAGTAGAATGAAAGCTTTCCCAACTATCTGGAGCTTGGGTGCAGGGATGCTAATTAACACCCCACAAGGGCACTTCAGCTCAGCAGGGACCCCAGACCTGGAGGGCACCCCCAACATTCTCCAGCTAGCCAGATTGGAGCAGAGACAGAAGTATATTGCAATGTGCCTTCCTCGTCCCAGGTCCCCACGTCTCACAAAGATGCAGCCCGTGCTGTCTGGAGGCACACAATAACAGGAACCTGACAAGGAGTTTGGGCTACAGCATGTCATTGTGCTGGTGCTTTCCGTGGCACACCTCACTGAAAACTGTCCCACTCTATGTCCAGGGGCCACCCTTGGACTTAGGACTGAGTAACGTCATCTTGATCTGTAAGCCCTTGAATATAAATAAACTGATGTCTCTCAGATTGGCTCCAGGTCAGTGTTTTGGTTTGGGGGGATGCCTTGGCTTCTATGTATAGAGAGTCTCTTCTGCCTCCTTGGGACTTGAGGCCAAACAGATGGATTTTCGAACTTTTCATGAGATGTTCCCTTTCTTCTCAGTTCCATGAAGTGACAGGTAAAGTGCAAAGATGTGGAGTCAATCAGGTGGAAAATCCTGGCAATTTTTACCAAGCTTCACCTACTTAATAAGTTTAAAAACTGCCCCAGATCTTTAAAGCATTTCGGGACTGATTTAATGGTACTCTCTAGGACAAATCATCCCAGGTGGAAATTTTGCTATTTTTGCTTCCCTGACCCTTAACCTAAGATTTAGAGCATTTGCTCAATTTGCTAAAAAATAAAAAATGTCTGTTAACTGTAACATGGTCATAGGAAAGAACACAGGATTTGGAACTGAAGGACTCAGGTTCGAGTTCAGTTCTCAACCTTCCTAATGCCAGGACCCTTTCATACAGTTCCTCATGTGGTGGTGACCTCCCAACCATAAAATTATTTTTGTTGATACTTCATAATTGTAATTTTGCTACTGTTATGAATTGGGTGATCTCTGTGAAAGGGTCATTTGACCCCCAAAGGGATCGTGACCCACAGATTGAGAACAGCTGGTTAAGACCAACTTCTCACGACCTGCTCTTGGGAAAATTACATAATTTTCAAGTCTGCCTTTCTCAAATAGAGTAATAGACCTAATTTCACAGGTCATTATAAATATTCATAAGACTAATATAAGATTATTCTGTAAAGCGTAGCATAATTGTAAACTTAAGTTTTAAAAAGTTAGTCTTATGGATGGCTCAAATTATGTGTGCTTGTAGAGGTTACACATCGGGCTTTCATCTGCAGGGTCTGTGATCGAAACCACCAGGAGACAGACTGGGCTTTTGTACTCCAGTAAACTGTAACTGTCTCTGAAACCCACAGGAAGCCGCTATGAGTCATCATTGAGTCCATGGCAGTGAGTTTGGTGTGGGTTTGGTTCCATCCAGTAGACTGACAGTCCGAACATACCCATTTACACTGTAGAAGGAATCTGCTCCAATAGCAATAACCAAGAAAACCTTATGGAAGAGTTTTTCTCTATAACCCAAAGAGTCACCAAGAGCCAGATCAGCTCAATGACAACAGGTAATATGACAGTGTTACAATTTTTATCCACATGAGGCTTCAGATCACTTTATAGTCTTAAAGTTTTCATGTTTCAGTCAGGTCATCTTGGTTTTTACAAAAAGGGAAATTATATTATTCATAATCATGGGGATTTATACATTTTTAAAAGGAAGCCTTTAATATGAGAGTTGATGGCTTAAAATTACATGTAAAACAAATGACTATGATTGACAAAAGTAGTGGTTGTAACTTATCTTCTAAGAAGATTTAATACATATTTTTAAAATGAAAAGCTGAGCTTTCTGTCTTGACAGCAAAATACGTAAGAAGAGAAGTTGATGGTTATCCTACAATGAGGAGATTGGGGAAATGTTGGCAGATGAAGAGGCATAATATAAACATTTATGTAATGCTACTTTATTAACCAAGAACTTTGAACAGAAACATTTGGCAGCCACATAGAAAATGTAGAGAAGCTTTGGTGGTGCAGTGGTTTATGACCTTGACAGCTAACCTACAGATTGATGGTGCAAACCCAGAAGCAGCTCCTTGGGGAAAAGATGTGGCTGTCTGCTTCTGTAAAGATTGCAGTCTTGGAAACTCAATCTGGCAATTCTACTCTGTCATACAGGATCAATACGAGTATAACTTTTTGATAGAGAACACAGCTATGTAGCAAAAACATATTTGTCATGTTTATCTAGGTGAATAACCAAGGTTACCTGTTTATGCATGGCTTGACACTATGAAATGAAGAGTGAAAATTAACATTTTATTACTCTGTCACCAATACTAATTTTACAACATGATATATATATATATATATATATATATAGAAACATAGCTTCTGTCAGTTAGACCTAAATATATATTGAAAACATATTTAAGCAATGTCACTCTGAAGGTGTGAATGGACTTCTGGCCTTTTGGTAACCAGGAAGGTTAACAAACATCAAAGATGTTTGATGTTTGATATTTGCTCCCTTCGGCCCCCAGTGATCACACATGCTAGTGTTTTTCTTCCAGGTGGGCTTTGCTGCTTCTGGGCTAGATGGCCATCCATTCACCCTCAAGCCTTTGCGATCCCAGGTGCTTTATTACTTGGCAACTGGGTGCCATCAGATTTCTCCTCTCTGTCTGCATCGGCTCCCTTCTTGTCGGGAGGATGGGCACACAACAATATGATTTTTGTTCTTTGATGCCTGATATCTGGGTCTTTCCACCTCTCATGGTCACACAGGCCAGAATGCATCAGAAGAATCTTAGAACAAAACCTCGAATGTCTATAACACATCTACACTAGGCATTATCACTGAATTTTTCAAGAACCAGATAAATATTGTAGCCTCCATTTCACAGATAAAGGGAAAAGGGGGAGTGGTTCAGTTAGATAGTATATTTATTAATGAATTAGTTGCAATAAGCTCACCAACATTAATTGTTTGGGATGGGAATTAAACTCAGAATGATCTAATCTAAAATATTCCAATCTTCTCTTTTTCTTCTTTACACTAATATAAATTGCCTGCCTATATTTTTGACATTCATATGGGGTTTTAGTGGTTTGGGGTGGCATCATGGTCTGTATCCAGGCATACCTGTACCAGGATGGGCATGTCTGGCACAGAGGCTACATAAGACCCATGAAATCATCAATCCTAGCTAACAACACACAGCTCACAAAAGAGAAGCAGTTACAGTTGTCACATTGAGGTGATTTAATTAAATGTTTGATCAAAAATAGCAGTCTCATTATTAAATTGACAATTTGGGTCAGTCCTTGAATGGCGTTATAAATATTCAAATGGTTCTTGGAAGAAAAAATTTTCCCCACCCATGACCTATGCCCTCTACTGCCCATTTCTCTCTACAAGGAAACAAGAATCCAAGTAACCTAGCCAATGAGTATGTAGATATTTAAAGTAGGGCTCTAGTAAAGGGTTGCAGGGAGAGACAAGTCAGTCAGTGTGCAGTGTAGCAATGAAGAACATACAACTTTCCTCTAGTTCTTAAGTCTTCCTGCCGGTCACCCCCACCCCATTCCAGTCCCCACTATCATGATCCCAATTCTACCTTAAAAATCCAGCTAGACCAGAGGATGTACACTGGACCAGACAGAAATAGGAAAAACGGGGAATCCAGAACAGATGATCCCTTCAGGACCAGTGGTGCGAGTTGTGATACCAGGAGAGTGAAGGGAAGATGCAGTAGAAAGAGAGAACTGATTATAAGGAGCTACATATAACCTCTTTCCTGGGGTACAGACAACAGAAAAGTGGGTGAAGGGAAACAACGGACAGTGAAAGATATGACAAGATAATAATAATTTATAAAATACCAAGGGTTTTTGAGGAAGAGGGGAACTGGAAGGGAAGAGAAAAATGAGGAACTGACACCAAAGGCTCAGGTAGAAAACAAGTATTTTGAGAATGAAGACCACAATGAATGTGCAAATGTGCTTGACACATTGGATGGATGTATGGATTGTGATGAGAGTTGTACAAGTCCTCCATTAAAATGATTTCACATATATAATTATATATATACACATACATAATGTGAAAGCTCTGAATTGGGACTCTCACAATTTCTCAGTCTTCACTGTAGTATCAGTTGGGTAGAGTAGATTTTAATGAAAGAGAGATTAAGACTGAGACTGAGGGAAAGAGAGATAAGAATGACCATATCCACACTTCAGAAAAGGCCCTCAGACCACTTACCTATTCAGCCACACAAAAGCAGGAATAGAGTAATAAACAGGCATAGCTGTGTACCTTTCAAGAGGTAACAAACGCTATCACTGGTAGCTCTCCCGATTTGGGGCCTGTAATAAATACTCCTGGTTCCTTTCAATGGTACGGTCTATAGGAAAGAGATAAAAAAAACAAATCCACTGCCGCCGAATCAATTCTAATTCTTAACAACCTACGGGATAGAGTAGAACTGTTCCTTAAACCTTTGAGACTGTGTATCTCTACAGAAGCAAAATAGCTTCATCAGCCTCTCAGGGAGCAGGTGGTGGGCTCGAACTGCTGAATTTGTAGTCAGAAGCCTAGCACTGAAACCAATGAACTACCAGGACTCCTTATGGAAAAGGTTGCTGTTAGGTGACCCTTCACACAACAGAATGAAACACTGCCCAGCCCTGTACTGTCCTCACAATTGTCCCTATTTTTGATCGTTTGTTTCAGCCCCTGTGTCAATCCCTTGTGCAAATGACTTTAATCTGTTTTATTTTGCCTCCATTTTACCAGATACGTCTTTCTTCAGGTACTTGTCTCTCGTGACAGCACGTTCAAAGCACACGAGGTTGAGTCTTGCCATCCTTGCCTCTAAGGAACATTCTGGCTGTACTTCTACCAACACTGATGTCTTTTCTTTTGACAGTCCATGGTACTTTGAATAGTCTCCGTTCACATGATAATTTAAATATGTTGGTTCTCCTGGCCTTCCTTATTCCGTGTCCAACTCTCACATGCATATGAAGCAATTGAAAATATGGCTTGGGTCAGATGCACCTTAATCCTCAAAGTAACCTCCTTGCTTTTCAACACTTTAAGGAGATCTTGTACGCAGATGTACCCCATCAAGGCCATCGTTTGGTCTCTTGACTGCTGTTTGCATGAGCAATGACCATGGGTTCACGCAAGACAAAATCCTTAACAACTTGAGTTTTCTGTTTATCATGTCGGGAGATATTGATTCAGTTGTGAAGATTGTGGTTTATTTTACATTGAGTGTAATCCATACTGAAGGCTGCAGTCCTTCACTTTCATCAGCAAGGTTTCAAGTGTTCCTCACTTTCAGCAAGCAAAGTAATGTCATCTGCATATAATAGGTTTTTTAATAAGCATTCCTCTAAAACCGATGCCCTACTCTCCATATAATCCAAACTGACCAATGATTTTGGACCATGAAGAGAATATGGACAATCCATGGTACTTTCAATATTCTTTTCAGGCACCAGTTAATATTGAATGGCTTAAAATTAGGAAAGGTGTGGATCAGGGTTGTGTCATCTCACTATGCTTAGTCAATCTGCATGTTGAACAAATAGGCCGAGAAGCAGGATGAAATAATAGAGACTATTGAGGACTGGAAATAGAACTAGCCTACTGAGACAGTAATTCAAACTTCCAGATGAAGTGCCTATCTAAAACTTCTCTTCCTGTCTGCTACATATGGTGCTCTGTCTGTTACTCCTGACCCATTCGTCTGCATATGCTCCCAGCAGAATAGGTCCACTAGAAGGGTCCTAATGTGACAGTTCTGATTTTGCTTCCTTAATTATTAAAAATCACCCAATTATACTTTCAGCATGTTCCCCCTTCTGTTCCCTTGCAGGGGCCATATTGATCCGTTCTTTAACTCTTCTCGTTGGGATGAAAAAGCCTGACATCCTATCAGGATGAGAAAGATGTGCCATGCTGCCCTCGCTGAGCCTGTGCTCCACCTCTCTTGGAATGCCTCCCTTCAGGGACATTGCATGTACCTGCACATTTGTGTGTGCACTATGCAGGAGGAGAACCAGTCACTTAGAACTTCTGTGTCATGAATCAGTTCATGCAAAAAGGCTGGCAGTTCAAGTCCACTTAGAGGTCCCTCTCAAAGAATACAAGGCAATGTGCTTCTGAAAAACTGCCCAATGAAAATCTGATGGAGTAGGGGTTGAGCCCCGGTGGCATAAATGATTGAGTGCAGAACTTCCGGCCGTGGGCTTGGCAGTTCAAATCCAGCGGGGGCTCTCAGGAGCGGCACTGGGTAGCGCCCACGACCACCAGAGGCAGTGATGCCCCCCCCACACACACACACACAAGAAAATATAAAGCCAGACTCTAACCAAATGCTCGTTAATGATAAAAAAATATTATCTCTAAATTTGTAAGGATTATTGGAAACAAAACACAGTTAAAGAAAAAACCTGGTGGAGCACCGAAAACCCTAAGCATCCTGGAAAATGACCAATATGAGATGAAGGCTAGACACAAAGAGAAAGGGGAAAAGGAGTAATTTTAATTGCACCATTTCTAAGTATTGTTACTGAATTTTTTTTCTCTTTCTACAGTAATTCCTCAGGAGAATAGCACAATTGCATTTTTATGAAAACAATTCCATTTCAGAGTGCCCTAATGAATTATTAATATTAATGAAACATTGCATGAAACTGTATAAAATGCCAGGCTCTATGTTAATGGGCAAGGTATAAAGAACCTAATAGTGTGCTTGCTCTCAGCACCAACAAGAATCTACCCGAATGGGGAGCAGAAAGCTTCAAGAGCAAGCAGACCCTCCAATGGCTGAAAAACAGGTCGGCTGCCTTATACCACGGCTCTGTTCACGTCAGCCTGCTCCAGAGTCTCAACACACGAATAAAGCCAGCATTGAAGGTTTGTGATGGGAAGTATTTCCAAGGTTCCTAAAATACTCAACCCTCTGACTTCTTGACACAGTGGGCATTTCTCCGTCTTTCCTAGATTATCCATGTATTTAGCTATTTTTGTTGTTGCTAGTTGTCATTAAATCAGGTACGCATAGCAACCCTCTGCGTAACAGAAGGGAACACTTCCCAGTCCTGATCATTGTTACATCCAGGTCCACTGCTGGAGTCATTGTCTCAATCCATCTCATCAAGGGTCTTCCTTTTTCTTTCTTTCTTTCTTTTTTTGCTTCCCTTCTACTTTATGAAGCAAGATGCCCTTTTCCTGGGAAATGTCTCTCTTGACAACGTGTTCAAACTATTTGGTCAGACTCATGCCTAAAGATCATTCTGTCTGTGCTTTTCCAAAACAGATTTGTTTGTTCATTAGGCAGCCCGTGGTACTTTTAGTGATCTTTGCCAGTGCCGTAATTCAAATGCATCAATTCTTCTTCAGTTTTCTTTATGCAATGTATAACATGCACACACATATGAGGCAATTAGAAATAGGACTTGGGCCACATGCACCTCCTTCTTCAGAGTGACATCCTTGCTCCTCAACACTTTAAAGGGGTTGTGTGAGTCCGGGTAGACTAGAGGAACAAATTCATAGACACACATATGGATATAAGGGTAAGGTTTATATACAAGAGGAATGGAGCATTGAGAAAGCATCCCAACCCAGTCCAGTTCAAAGTCATAAGTCCAATATTAGCCCATATGGCCACTACCAATCTATAAAATTTCCTTCCAACTCACAAAGTCACAAGCCAGTGGGTGAAGAGTCCCGGCACTGGTGGCAGTCTCCCCATGGCTCCTGCTTCCAGGGCTCAGGAGCCATCAACAGCATCCAGTGGTGGTAGAAGCAACTCAGTGTTGGCAGAGGTCTCCATGTGGCTTCTCCAGCTTCCAAGGTCTGGTTCCCTTAGGGTAAGGCCAGGTGACTTCTCCTATGGCTCCTTCAGCTCCTCAGATGCTGCCATCTTGTTTTGTCCGTAATTCATCATCTCAGAGACTGATTCCCAACAACTGGAGAGATGGCTTTTCATCTCCATGAGGGAAATATCGTGAGATTTCCCAAAAGTTTCAGGAGAATGCCATGCCCACACAGAGGCTTCATTGTCTACTTCATAGCTATCTCCAGATTAACAAGCCAGACTCCACCCCTACATCTCAATCATGAAATTGACATAGATATATGACCACCACAGAGGTCTTGTGCAGCAGGTTTGACCAATTAATAATGCATCATTTGATTTCTTGATAACTGCTTCCATGGATGTTGATTATAGATCCAAGCAAGACAAAATCCTTGAAAATTTTCTCCATTTCCCCAATCTTTTCTCCAATTGTCATAATGTCTATTGGTACCAGAGTGTCAATTTTGTTTTCCTTTAAACATTATTACAATAAAGTCTCAAAATTGCTGTCCTTGATCTTCATCAGCAAATGCTTTAAGTTCTTGTTTTCAGTAAGTCAGGCTAAGATATCTGCCTATAACAGGATGTTAGTACGCCTTTCTCCAAACTTGATACTGAGTTATTTTTTTAGGTTCTTAGATTATTCGTTCAACATACAGATTGGGAAAAGATGATTTTTATAAAAACCCTGATGCACATTTTTTCTTCCATTAAGCAACACTGTATTATTTTTTCTGTTAGAAATGCTGCTTCTTGGTCTGTGTGCAGGTTCTGTGTAAGTTTAATGAAGTATTTGAAATTTCCATTAAAATTTGAAGTGTTGAAATTTGCATTCTTCTCAACATGATTCTTAGTTTGTTATGATCCACAGAGTCAAATGTCTTTGCAGAATCAACAAAAGACAAGTAAATGTTTTTCTACTGTTCTCTGGCTTCAGCCATTAGCGATTTAACATCAATAATCACATTCTTCCTTCTATTTCCTCTTATGAACCCAGTTCAAATTGCTGGCATCTTCATGTCAATGTACTGGTGCTATTGTTGGTGAATTATCTTCAGCAAAATTTCACTTTCACATAATATTCATGATGTTGTTCAAGAAAATCCATATTCTTATACCTTTCTTTGGACTTGCTATAGACATAGATTACTTCCCATCAGATGACCAGGATAATTGCCTCCTGAATTTCTTGGTAGAGACCAGTGAATCTTTCCAGTGCTTCATGAGCTTATCGAAACATTGCAACTGGTATTCTGTCTGATCCTAGAGCCTTGTTTTTGGCCAATGTCTTCAATGCTGCTTCAACTTCTTTCTTCAGTACTATTGGTTCTTGAGTACATGCTGTCTGTTGAAATGGTTGAATTTCAACCAGTTCTATTTGGTACAGTGACTCTATGTATTCATTCCCTCTACTTGATGCTTCCAGCATCATTCAATATTTTGCACAGAGTCATCCAATATTGCTTAAATTTGTGCTCAGTTCTCCCAGCTCGATATATGCTGTGTTTCTTCCTTTTTTCTAACTCCAGGTATTTTCACAATTTATTATAATACTTTATTTTGTCTTCTTGAGGTACCTCTGAAGCTTTCAGTTCATCTTTTCTTTTATGATTTCATCTATTTGTTTAAGCTACTCTATAATCAAGAGAAAATATTGGAATTTCTTCTGACATCTATTTTTACACTATTTTTCTTTCTGGTCTTTTTAATAATTTTTTTTTCATATATGGTGTTCATGAGGTCATCCTAGGCTGTCATATCTCTGTCATTAGTGTTCAGTGAGACCAATCTGTTCTTGAGGAGTTTTTAAAATTCAGGTGGAATTTACTCAAGATGATATTTTGACTCAACAACTCATCTTCATTTTCTTTAACCTGAACTTACATAGTTTGTTCCACAGTCCAACCCTGATCTTATTTTGGTGACTGATAATGAACTGCCTCACCATCTCTTTCCACAGATGTGGTCAAGTTGATTCCATGTATTCCATCTGATGGAATTCAAATGCAGCTATCCTTTATGTTGTTGGAAAGCAGTATTTAAAAAAGAAGTTGTTCGTTTTGAAAAATTCTATCATTAAGGATGAGGCTAGGAAGTGAACGTAGAGATTTGGGCAGAACATGACAATATCTTAGGGCAACATCTTCCAGAACCCCTTGTTATCGTCAGTGAAAATTACTATGCTTCTGGCAGTTCCCAAGAATTTTGTGCACGTGATAACTCTTTAAAAAATGGACCATATAGGCAAAAGACAAGAAATTAGGAGGTCAACCATGATGGTTGATAAGGTTTTCTTCCTCCTAGGAGTTTCTAAATAAAATTGTCTTGGCATTCTCTATGTCTTCCAAAGTCTATCTTTCTCTTGGTAAGTCAAGAACGTCATTCCAAGTAACATATCTGGCAAGCCCAAACCAGGAGAAAACAGGATTTCTGGACCAAAAAGCACAGCTCTTCACCATGATGGGTTGAAATAGAGTTTTCTGAGCAGCTTCCATAATCCCTTGCAATTTTACATCTCAACAGCTTCAATAAAAATCAGGCCAAATCCCCAAAGTGAGAGGAACATCACTGGAGAATTTTTCCTTTCCCCACATGTGACTCAGGACCTGTCTAATGCCTGAATTCCAGTAACAATGTGATCTCTAGCTTCATTTCATTACTCAGGCCATATTTTCCAGCACTTGCCTTCTGATTTATTTCCAAGGGATGATTTCTTGGAAGTAAATCACTAGACCTTTTTCCTAAGGTCCGTATGTGTGGACTCATACTTTCAACAAGTTGATTCGCAGTTGACATTGACATTTGCAGCACTCAAAATCATTTGCCTATGAAAGTGATGGCCTGAGTATACCACACACAGTGATCTTATGTAGACAAAGAGTAAATTTACTCCGCAAATGATCTTAATGATCTTTAATGAACTTAGAGAAGTTGTATTATGCCCTCTCTAGGTAGAAAAGTCAACATTTAAAAGCCACACAGAGATGCCTAGAATGACAGGCCTGGAAATCACTTCCTCAAAGTCACAGCCTTGCAGACCCTAGGGAGTTGTTCTGTTTATCACACATGAGGTGGCTGTGAATTCAAATCAGCTCAGTGTTTTACTTCTTAAACTTATTTTATTGTGAATTGACAGGATATGTACCGAGCAAGTCAGTTTTCCATTCTATACCGCATACATGGTTTGTTTCATATCATTGACTGCAATCTCCATAATGCCATATTACTCCATCCACTTCCACCCTGTGTTTCCTGTTTTCATTCCCCCTTTTCTAACTCTTCCTACTTTTTTCTTAAATTTGTCCTCATGTAAATATGGCCACTTTCTTCTTAAATGCTTGATTGTTAGCAGGAATTTGTGGCTTCCTAGCATTGTAGTGAGAACTGATCTATCATGTGATGGCAAAATAAGCCCCGAGTGTGAATTCAGTTTCAAGCCTAAAAGCTGGCTCGGGACCATAGAGTGTTCCACCACTCTCTCGCAAAAATCTGGACTTTTAACTCAGCATTTTAAATGGTAGAGGTAGGTCTCTGTTTTTCTTTTTATCACTCACATCATCAAATAATCTAAAATAAGGGGCTTGTGAAGTTCTGCTAATTCACCTTATAAATTAGCACATGCACCCTGGTAAAGAGAAGACTGGCTGTTATCAGGTTGACAGTCTCTAGTTATCACTTCTTTGGGAGCTGTAGGTGCATGCAAATAACACTCAATAAGAACATTATATTCAAAAATAACACAATCTACAAGTGTTAAAGAACAGGGGAGTTCATTTTGATGAAAAGTTTGGTATAAATAATGATTGAGAAAAATGAACTTCCTTTTTGCTTTGCAGGATTTTTGTTATCCAAGCAGAAAGGATGAAGGTATTAGCAAAGTGTGACAGTAATGAATGCTCTAGCATCCAATTGTTAGGGAATTTAGGTCAGAGATGAAGTTTTTGGTAAGCTCTTCTGGTTTTCTTGTTCCTGTAGCTTTCAAC
Source organism: Nesogale talazaci (assembly GCA_004026705.1). Classification (NCBI taxonomy): domain Eukaryota; kingdom Metazoa; phylum Chordata; class Mammalia; order Afrosoricida; family Tenrecidae; genus Nesogale; species Nesogale talazaci. The sequence goes on along the minus strand of PVJH01003065.1, from coordinate 56,437 downwards.
ACAAACATATAGACTGAAGTTTCAATGTGGAAAAGAAGCGCTCAGCATCTTATTTAATAAAAACCAGGCAGTGCTCGTCAAACCTTCTGTGATTTAACCAAACAACTATACTCACTGTCATGGAGTCACTGCAGACTACTAGCAACTGTATGGGGCAAGGTAGATCTGCCCCTTTGGGCTTCCAAGTTTGTTTCTCTTGCAGAGAGGCTGGTGGCTTTGAACTGCCAACCTTGTATATCAGCCACGTGTTGCTAGTGGCTATGGTGTTAGTGCTGGCTCAGGGTGATTTCATGCACTACAGGATCCGACCATTGTGATTCCTAGGTATATTTTGTTCGACTTATTTTCATAAGCAGATTGCCAACTATTTTTTCCTAGTCTACCTTAAGTCTTAAAGTTCTACTGAAAGGTGTTGAGCATCATTTTAGCCCACAAGGTACACTGAGGTCCACTGACGGCAAATTGAACTCAGGATTCTTACACAGAAGGCGAGAATTCAACCCCTGAACAATCTCTGAAACTCACCCACCCCTCCGCCCTCACACACATCCCACCATGATTAGCCATATAGTCAGATAACCTTGTCTAGAAAGGAGTCAAGGAGACACCAACTATATCGGCTTATAAACTTGGAGCTGCAATAAGAACATGTCAGAAAAAGAATAGAAATTTGTTGTCTCCAATTCTGGAGACAATACTAGGAATGTATATCAACCTTTTGGACAGGCCATACTCCTTCTGTAGGTTCAAAGGGAAGATCCTTTTCATTTCTCTATACTTTCCAGTAGCCCCAGCTTTGAAGATACATCTTTGCTTGATCATTCTTTCCCTTCCTTTCTGTTTCACTTCCCTTTTTCAAGACACCATTCAGATCAAATTAAGATGGTCCCTCTGTATGATCTCATATTAACTGATCATATATCTTCAAAGATTCTGTTTCCATGCCAGCTCATGGGCACAAGCATTAGAACTGGGACCTTTTTGCAGGGGTGGGAGGAAGGTGAGAACAAGGAGGGGCACATTTCAATCCATAGCACCTGGCTAAGGTTGGGCTGCTAATTGCAAAGTTCAGTGTTTCAAAACCACTAGCCACTTCCCAGGAGAAAGACAAGGCTTTCTAATCCCATAAAGAGTTAGCATCTCAGAAACCCATAGGGAACGTTCTGCCTTGTCCTAAAGGAGTGTTGTAAGTCAGAATTGACTCAATTTCAGTGAGTTTGCTTTGTTTGTGTTTTAGAATGGTAGGAAGAGTTAGGTGTACACAGAAGATGAATGTTCCCTTGCCCACTATCAATCTGTCATTGAGAAGTGGTTGTAGTTAGGGACTACATTTCCCACAGTCCCTTGAATTTAGGAGTGGTCATTTCAGTAAACTCAATCTAATGGAATATCAGAGAATGGCATGTATACCACCCTATATGTTCCTATCTGTGCTTTCTTTTCTTGTTAGTTGGAAAAGGGATCCCATAGTCTTCATGGAAGCAGAGCAACAAGAATGAGGTCCAAGGTATACATCTCCATATAAAGGAAGCAATACCTCTACCGCAAAGACTTTAGATCTATCTTTCTCATGCTAAATGAGGAGCTTGGGTGGTGCCTTGGTCAGTTGAGCTGCTGGCACACCCCAAGAGAAAGATGTGACAGTCTGCTTCAGTGAAGATTACAGTCTTGGAAAAGCCATAGGGTAGCTGTGAATGGGTATGTTAACCCAGACCCCTGGGTGGTACTATTCGACAACTAGCTGAAAGTTTGGCAATTCAAATGTACCCATGGTGTCACGAAAGAAAGTCTTTGTAACTTCCATAAGTTTGCAGCCAGCTAGAGCCCTCGAAGAGAAGTTCTGCTCTGCGGCATATAGGATCTTCTGGAGGCTGTATTGATTCAATGGCAATGGGTTAATTTTTTTTTTTAATTTAAGCCACAGAAATACATTTTGTCATTGTTTTTGTTTATTTGTTTATCACAGTAGATGATATTATTGTCATGAATCCCATCCCATCCATTGCCATCATGTCATTTCATACTCAGAGACCCTCTTCATATTTCCCAGATCCTTATAGGAGCAGATTGCCTGTAAGGCAGGAGTCCCCACCCCCACCCTCCCACAAAGCAATTAGTGGGATTGAACCACCAACCTTATAGTTAGTAGTCCAATGTTTACCCAACAGCATGACCAGACAATGCTAGAAACCTAAATCCCTAGAGTTCAGTACTTAAAAGTTCTCTAAGATGATCCTCACACAGCCAACCCAACACTTCTCTGCATTCCTATATCTGAGATTCTCAATTCAAAAGCCAGAGTGAAAAAAAAGAATCTGCAGATGGAAGTCCCACGTCTAGGATCGCATGGCTAACCAGTGGGTGATCAAGTAGATAATAAGGGCTCCCTGATCATTTCACGTAAAGGGGGAAAAAAAGATGCTGGACATTAGTGTAGAATCAGCAGGATGTGCACTTTGAAACCAGCTCAAGTCAATGAAATGCATGCTCATATCATCTACTGATCACCATCATCACCAGGAGCCTCTTCTGTTTTAAAAACTGTACTTAATATTTCACTCAACTTAGGAAAGTTTTCTCTGCACTCCTGAGCACTGGGACTTTGCTAAACAGTTCCTGTTGTCTCAACTAATTCTCAAAGCAACTCTGTGAGACAGGGTTTATGAGAACAGCTTTTACTGAAGAGCCAGCTGAAGCTCAAAGAAGCAAAGGGGCTTGCTCAAGACCACATTCATCAAAGTGACAAGCTCACACTAATAAGTGATGTTCTGTGTGGCCCCACACCCCATAAGTGCCATATTAACCTGCAAGTAATGCCTTCAGGAACATGCTGAAGATATCTTGGCCTAGGACACTTACCAAGAGGATACAAAGCTACACAACCAATGCAGTGTGCATTGAGTGTACATATTCGGGTCTGAATGTATACTGGTGTGCAGTACAAATAATGAGTACTTGGAGTATGTGTATCTGTGTGCATGACCCTTACAGAACACACTCTAACTGGCAGAGTCCTGCATATCTGGGTCATCCAAGCCCTGAAGCACCAGACACTGAGAGTTGCTCATTAGCAGTGACCTGCTAGATGGAGCTGAGCATTCCTCTTTAAAGGCCCTTTTGCCAGACATTGATACCCAGGCAGCAGACAGCCCAGACATGACATGATAACAGGACAGAGCAGTTGAGTTTTTAGCCTTAACATCCACCACAGACTCTTTCAAGTTCTGCCATCTTAAGAAAGTCATGTAATGCCTCTGAGCCTCCTTTTCCTCATTTGTAAAACAAGATCATAATAAAAACTAATTCGTAGTGCTGTTATAAGTTAATAATTGTAACAGCCTTGAACAATTCCTAGGTATTCAAGTAACCATACCATATGGATGCTTAAAATTAATATATAACAGCAGACATCTGACCAGAGAAAAGACATGAGTATCAGAAGCATTCCGCAAGTGCTGTCAGCAGCTCAAATTTTAAAGCAAGTTAAAAGCCCAGATTTTACTCAAACATGTTGCACAAAACACCACCTGAAGATGTTTTGCAGGAAAGAGCCATAATTAGATGCTTCTAATTGCAGAGCTTGTGTTGACCATGAAAATGCACTGCTTAGCAGACTTGTGAAGGGGGCACAAGCCCACCATTTTTATATTGAGGTCACTTCTTCCATCAACAGGTACAACCAACAAAGGAGTACAGTGAAGGTACCAATGCGAGACACAGGATATCTGTGCTGAGCAACATGGACTTGGGGACACGCATTCAATTAGACCAAAATTTTCTTAGAATTACACTGTATTCTAAACCCTTCAAACCTAAATCTCTACCCTTGTACTTCTCATTAATATATTTGCCTGTAAACTTGAGCAAAAGGGTAGAATTCAACCTGTCAATTAGGTCATAGCCATTGATGTCTCTGTGTGAGCATGGCCTTTTTCTGAGGATTCTGGAAACTCTAGTCTTCCTCCCTGGTGGTGGGACACACTTTCTCCCTGCTAGACCTTCCTAATGGCAAGGCCGATGGAGACAGAGCACTGGAACTGGAGGAGCCACGGGGAGACCCATGCCAGAGCACAGATGCTTCTACCTCCACTGGATCCAGAAGACCTTACACCCACTTGCCTGTGATCTTCCTGCACTTGACATCAGTGCATGTGTTTCAAGAGTCTAAAGAGGAATTTATGAACTAGTACCAGATTTATGGATTTCATTTGGACTTGGCTGGGATGTTTTCCCAGTAGACAATTGTTCTTTTATACAAAACTCTTTTTCTTTTTTTAAATTAAAATATCATTTTTTGGCAGCTCTTATAGCTGGTATCACAATCCATACATCAATTGTATCAAGTATGTTAGTACATATGTTGCCCTCATTATTTTCTAAACATTTACTTCTCTTGAGTCCTTGGTATCAGTCCCTCTTGCCCCCATCCCACCCCCCTACCCCATGACCCAGATCTGACTATAGGAATCAGTTCAGAGATGGACCTATCTAGTCTGGGAAAAAGTAAAATAAAGTGAGGGTTCTGGGGGGTAGCATGGAGGATGAAGGGGATAAAGGGGAGACGATATCAAGATGTTCAAGAAGAAAGAAAATGTTTTTGAAACTGATTGTGGTTGCCATCGTAAAATACTGCTTGATGTGATTTAACTATGGAGTGTTATGATAGCTGTAAGGGCTCTCAATAAAATTATAAATACATTCATTTTATTTTATTGAGAGCTCTTATAACTCTTATCCTAATCCATATATGTATATATATTCATTGTGTCAAACACATCTGTACATATATTGTCATCATCTTTTCCAAAACATTTTCTTTCTACTTGGGCCCCTGGCATCAGCTCCTCTTTTCCCCCGCTCACTCCCCCTTGTCCTCTTGATAATTTATAAATTATTCAATTTTTTTCATATCTTACACCATCACTGTCTCTTTTCACCCACTTTTCAGTTATCTGTTCCACTGGGAGGGGTACCATATGTCAATCATTGTGATCAGTTCCCCCTCACTCACTCTCCCCTTACCCTCCTAGTATGGCTACTCCCCTTATTTGTCCTGAGGGAGTATCTATTCTGGATTACAGGGTTGCAAACTTTTATCTATACTAATATATATGTTCTGGTCTAGCCAGATGTGTAGGATGGAATTGGGATCATGCATAAGTTTATTTTTTAAATACTCCTGGAGATTATGAAGTGGTTAGATGAGAAAACGGGTGGCAGTGCTTAACCAGAACCCTGAGTCCTGAAATTCCTATAACAATTAAAATGGTTGAAGGGTCGGCCAGGTGAAGGTAAGTCTGAGTGAGTTGTGGGGATCGTATTCCAAGGCCCAAAAGCATCAGACGTTAACAAGGATGTTTCTTATCCTCCACAATGAGAGAAGGTCATAAGTCAAAGAGCAGAAAGAAGGCAGCGTGAGCAGTCTCATAGAAAGTTGACAGATCTTGCTTCATTCTGAGGTCTGAGTCAATTTTCAGATCTGGAAACTTTTGTCTGAAAAGTTGGCAGTGTCCCTAGGATTTGCAATGTGATAGCATTTATGGACCCTAGCGATGACACTTGCCTTTTCTAGAAGGACCTTCACTTCTGGATCTGTGTAGTGGTAGACTTAGGAAAAGGAATACCCATATATTTCAAAGACTTTGAGGACACAAAGTTTGAATTGATTGCCATACGTAGAAACCCAAAGCATCATCCCAACTTCCCTGTTGATGTCAGAGTTTACAATGGTCAGACAGAAGTGACATTTCCTATGGTCCCATTAGGTCAATGAACACACTGAATCATAATGTCTTTAGTCCCTCCGTTCATAATTAATTGATAAACATGGCAATTGGGGTCACCACTATATTTAGAAAGATCTTGAAAACGACTACCTCAGACAAAATATTAAATTATATATATGTGTGTGTATGTATGTATGTGTGTGTGTATATACATATATAAACTCTTAAGAGTAGCGAGTGATTAGAGATGAATGATATTATTAAACTCCTAAGAGGTCCTGGTAGCACAAAGAGTAAGTGCTTTGTTACTAAGCTGAAGGTTGACAGTTTGAATCCACCCTGAGTCTCCACTGGAGAAAGGTCTGTGATCTGCTTCTCACCAAGAAAGCCATACCAGGAGGTACGACCTTGTCACATGTTGTCATTATTGTCGGATGCCATCAAATGGGTTCCTACCCATCACAACCTGTGCACAGTAGAATGAAACACTGCCTGGCCCTGCGGCCAACCTCACACTTGCTCCTAGGCTTGATCTCATTGTGGCAACCCTGGTGTCAATCCCTCTCCTTGAAGTTCTTCTCCTCCGTGGTTGACCCTCTACTTTACCAAACATGATGTCCTTCTTCAAAGACTGGTCTCACTTGACAGCAGTCAAAGATGAAGTCACACCATCCTTTCTTCTATGAAGTGCTCGGGTTGTACTTTTCCTCATGGAGGCCCTGTATTTTAGAATTGATTTGATGGCACCCAGCAACAATAAAGGAACCATGCTGTTTTCATATTTATTTAACCATGGATTCACTTTGAAGAAATTAGATGGCTCTCCTGAAAACGACGACAGACTACCTTGGTCTCTACATTGTAGAAACTCTCATCTTGGTTGCCTTGCCATATGTGACATAGCTAAAATAGCTAGACGAGTCAGGTTGCCATAGCTGTGGTGAATTAGCCTCCTCTTCATTTAAGAAGAAATCACACACAGTTCCCCTTCATATGAGATGAGCAACCATAGTCATTGGAGATGTGCTCCTGGCCTCTGCTCTATCTCCCACCTTTCATTAGACTTTAATCTGCACCCAAAGAGGCATAGATTGTTGATACAGACCACTCTTCTGATGGCCCCCATCAGTGATATAATAATGCTCCAGAAAGATAAGCAAGAGGCAGTGAGCATGCTGGTGAAACTTCATAAACTATGTGAACAATGATAATCCAGGGGTTTTCACCATCAGCGAAGTTTCTGTTGACACTAACTCCAAAAACCTCTTTGGGAGCACAAAATATATTTCTAGTATTTTCAAAATTCTGAAGACCATAAAGAGATATATTATACCACTAAAGCCATGCCTCAAGTAAATTACTCATTTAAAAGCCACTCAATCATTTTGATCAGGATGGAAGAAATTCTATACTCTTATTTCTGTTGCTGTCAGTTTCCCTACAGCCTCCTCCAACTCATGTCAATTCGTGAGTACAGAGTAGAACTGCTTCATGGGGCTTATAAAGCTGTGAGATTTGGGAAGGAGATTGACAAGTGGGTTCAAACTATAAACTTTTCGGCTAGGAGTAGAGTACTTAGCCATTTGTATCCCTTCGGAATTTCTTCTTTTTCTCTAACTCAGGCTAACTACCTGCCATTGAGTCACTTCCAATTTATACAGCAGATAGCCTCATTTTTCCCTCAAGGAGTCATGGAGGAGTTAAACCACAAACCTTGCCACAATCAGTCCCCAAAGGGAAATAATTCTGTATGATTGGTTCCTTCTTGTGAGCAGCTTAACACAGAATACAGGAGATATTTTTCTTTTACTACAAAATTGCAATCCCCCACCCCACCCCCTACACATACACACACACACACAGTATTCAGAATTTGAACATGGTTTCTTAGAAAAGAGAAAATTGGTTCAGGGATTCTTAAAATCTTTCTGGAAAGAATTGTGACTGTAGTTACGAGTCCATTGAGACTGAGAGATGTTGGTCAAGGCATTTGCAAATTCAATAGGTGTTAAATCATGGGACATGTAGGAAATAAAATGATTAAAGGAAAAGAGAGAAGCCCTTGCTTTGAAAGATTAAGGAAAGATTAAGGTTCCATGAGGTACCCATGTCACTGGTTCAATGGGAGACATGGGCCATTGAAGCCGAAAAAGGCAGCAAAGCATAAGCTCAAAGTGTTTTATGGATTTCATTTAGATCACTGATTTGAAGACTAAAGATAAAGTGAAGATGTGGTTGCTTTGACAGACTCTGGAGTTATACAAAAAGATAGGCCTGTGCCAAAGATATTGATGAATAAGGATCCAAAAAATGTCATATTTTTGGACAATGTAGGTTTCTGAATGGAGGCAAACTATGTAGGGGAAGAGTGTAAAATAAGAAAAGTAGTTTTAATAAAAACCAAAATAAGACCAGTTTTGTAAAATCAATATAAAAATACATTTAAAAAGTTAGTAGGAAGAAACATTAAAATGAAAACATTCAGAGAACCACAAAATTCCCATTAAATGGCAAAAAGAAAAAATTATTAAGTCAAAATATATGAAAAACTATTAAGATATTAAACTCCCTTAGACTGTATGGGTCTAGTAAACTCATTTTGGGTTCTAGGACACCACAATCTTCCAATTTTCTCCCTCTGGTGGCTAAGCTTTTGTCTCTTTGATTGCCTTGTGGTTATCATCTTCAGTTGTAGATGGAAGTGTCCCAGGTCTTGAAGAAATGGCACAAAGGCTATGTTTGAGCTCCTCTGGTGGCTACACAAGTTGGAAGGAGGATTCAAGTTGACATCTCCTCCTGGACTAGACAGAGCTCAGATTAGCACCACCCACCATCTTTCTTTTTCCTATCCTGATACCAACCAACCCTTTTACAGCACTTGACTTCTTCAACATCCATTGTGCCTCTAACTCCAGACAATACACAGAGCTATGAGGTTTATTAGCGAACTAATAGCTTACGAATTAAGATTTAAAACTATATAGTGAAGCTATAGTTATCTTTTTCCCCCCATTGTCTCCACTCAGCCATGCCAGCAGGCATGTCTCTCTCTGGTCTTCAGGGTCTCCGTCCCTTGACCTCTTAGCCTCTGCTCTACTTTAAGACATGCTACAATGTTCTTGCAGTGCTGAGAAAATGTCTAAAAGGCACCACAGTTGACAAGTCAGCCCCTATCCCAAACCCCCAGAGCGAGTCATCCTATGATCTGGAAAGTCCACCTCTTCTTCTGGTGATCTCCATGCTGCAGCCTCTGCTGCCACTTCTTCACACAGGGATCCCAGACACACTGCATGTAAGGTTCTTTCTGCTAACCATGGAATTCTCTGTTCTTGCTTCTGAAATGACTCGTTTTATACCCAATAGAAGGCAAAACCGACCAATCCCCACTAATGATGTTTCACTCACCCTATTGCATGGCCCAACCAAGCATTTGGTGGAAGTTCTAAAACATGGATAGAAGAGCCATAAGCAAGTAATTTCACTTCACTTCAGGGCTCAACTCTCTGACTTCTCCCCTTCTCTAACTGGACTCACACTCTTAGTGATATCATCTAGATGGAACTGCATGTAGATCCTGACTCTCTCATTACCACATTGAACCTAGACTCCTCCTCTAGGGTTGAACTCATATGACTAGCCACTTAACATTTCTATAGCTCTGATAATAGACATTTCTGAATTAGTGTGTCCAAAATTAAACTCTGCCTCTCTTTCTGCCCTCCTCCAAACTTACTTCTGTCATAGACTTCGCCATCTAAGAAAGCACAAGCACATTCTTTTAGTTGTTCATTATAACTAAATAAATTTTGTGTATATGTGTGTGTATGAAAGCGATTGCTTCTTTCCATGAAATAGATCCATTATATAGCTACATTTCCCTGTTATTATTGCTTTCACCCTAATCAGAGTCCCTGATTATCTCTTACCTGAGTGACAGCAAAAACCTCCTTGATCATTATGCTAATTTCATTCTTGCCCCACAAAATTTCATCTGCTTATGTCAGCCAAAACATACTCTTCAAAATAAATCATGTGTGTCATTAAATAGTTCATCCCTTTAAATACTTCTACTCTTTTTTTAAATTAGTAAATTTTACTGCATGAGATGCACTCTAATATTGTTCTATATGAGAATGAATGAAAAGGTATTGCTATAAAATCTTAGAAACCTTTATTGAACAAAAATATAAAAATGCAATGCTAGTGTTTCTTGACATACCCTCCCTCTAGGCCTATAGATTCCTGAATTTGTATGTTCATCTCTGTATGCCTACCCCAAAGAGAGATAGACATGACATCCTCAAAAGACTCAAATTAACAGGCTTGGCATCTTCAAGGCAAGTCAAATCATGTTGCTTTTAAATTTTCCTTTAGTTTGGGGAACAAAGAGAAATCTGAAGAGGGGAGATCAGGCGTGTGTGGGGAAGGTTTCCCAATAAAATTTTCATGGGCTAGCCTTCTCTGAAAAATCTCAATGAAAAATGCAGTAAAATGATTTTTTTTTTAAAAATCCTTAGTGAAACACTCCTAGATTATCCCGCACCACTGCAGTTTTAATTTTCTTAACCCTTCTTCACAATAAGCCCCCTTAACCATCCTGTGTCCTTCAAGAAAATCCATCAAGATTAGATTTGGAATCTAATCTTTGGAATCTCTCAACTCCTAGTTAAAAAAAAAAAAAAGCAAAACAGTTAACATGACCTTCTGTGCTGACCTCTCGGCCCCGAATTGCATGGAACCAGCAGATCCCCTGAGAAGCCGTTGCCTCTATTGGACCCTGCTCTCCAGAGCATTTTGGGAAGTTCAAGACTCAGCTCCAAGAATGATCTTTTCATAAAATCATCTTCATTCACTCAGCTTCAATCTTTTTTAAACACTGGTGGAAAGATTAGTTTTATGTACTTTCTTATCTTTATACAACACTTTTGAAAGCTCAGTGAGGCTAAGATACTAACTGGAAATTGAAAGTCTTGAAGCATGTAACTGCCTTCAGCACTTAATCACATTCCTGCTAATTATATGGTCTTCTTCCACCATTTTCCAGACCTTAATCACCATGTCTTCATTCTTCAAAGCCAACAGCCTTCCCTCTCTTAGCTCATCTTTGAATTCTTCCCAACATTCCTAAAAACACTTAATCCATCTGAAAATGCTTACCTTTCATGGATCAGATTTCCTGTACACTTGTTGCATAGCTTCCATGATTTGAGAAGATGTCCACTTGGCTTTGTTAAAAATGTGATACTAGCTAGTGCTTCCCTAAAAAATCTCCCCCATTCCCCTGCCCAGACACAAAAAGTATCCTCTCTGTATGAAAGGACCCTGAGGGGGAGAAAGCAAATGTGTTACTGTAAGAACTTGACTATGGTCATCCGCTGACAGGAGATAACGTTTATTCGTGTTTTCTTGAAAGAAACCCATGCATGCATGTGGGAACTGGAACCAGCATAGCTATACTTTTTGACTAACCTCACACTTTGTAATGCTGATCCCAACCCATTAGATTTATTCATGGCTCTTAGTGCATCCAGAAAGGAGTCTTGTTGACACACTGGTTAAGCACTCAGCTGCTAACCAAAAGAACCCACCACTATACCCCAGGGAAAGACAGGGCAGTGTGCTCTGTAAAGCGTATCACTGAAAACTTTATGATTCAAAATTGTACTTTGGAAGGTATGTATCCTGAACCACTAAATCTTTGAAAAACCTGTTAAGACCATGGTGGCGTAGTGGTCACATGGTGGGCTACTCACCCCAAAGTCAGAAGTTCAAAACAACCAGTCTCTCAGTGGGAGAAAGAACAGGCTTTCTATTCTCCTAAAGAGTTACGGTCTCATAAATGCACAGGAGCAGTTCCACCACCTCATTCCTGCTGATCTTCTACTTTAACAAGCGTGGGTCTTTTCCCAAAGGCAGGTCTCTCTTGATAACATATTCAAAGTGCATGAGACAAAGTCTGACCATCCTCACTTCCAATGAGATTTCCAATGGAATGGCATATTCTATATTCCTCACCAGCACCCTAATTAAAATACCTCAATTCTTATGTGGTCTTTCTTACTTGTCACCCAACTTTCTGTGGCCTATGGGACTAAGATGCAGGGCCATCTAAGTCTTCAATACAGACACAGAACTCATTGCCATCAAGTCATTTCTAACTCAGAGGAACACTAGGATAGAGGAGAACTGCCCTGGTATGTTTGCAAGTTTGTACTTCTTTAAGGGAGTAGAAAGTCTCGTCTTCCTCTCGCAGAGTCGTTTGTGATTTTAACCTGCTGACCTTGCCGTTTGCAATCCAACATGTAGCTGACAGAGGTTTTTGCTTCTTAACACATAGAAGGCAGTAAATCTTGCTTATATTGGAAGTAAAGTAACTTCTTGAGCAGGAATATTAGTAAGTGTTCCAGATAATTAGTTACTTCATCTGATTTTAGCCTCACCAAAAGATTGCTATAGTAACAATGATGAAACATACAACTTTCCTCTAGTTCTTTAATGTTTCCTTTCCCTCCCCCCGCACTCCAATTATCATGATCCCAATTCTACCTTACAAATCTGGCTGGGTCAGAGGATATACACTGGTACAGATAGGAACTGGAAACACAGGGAACCCAGGACAAATGATCCCTTCAGGACCAATAATAAGAGTAGCAATACCAGGAGTGTAAGAGGAAGGTGAGGTAGAGAGGGGAAACTAAGTTGATATGTAAGGATATCATAATGATCTACATAGAACGCCCTCCCTGGGGGATGAGCAACAGATAGTGAGTGAAGGAAGACATTAGACAGTGTAAGATATGAAAAAATAATAATTTATAAATTATTAAGCATTCGTAAGAGGGAGAGGGAGGGGAAAAAAAGACTTGATACCAAAGACTCAAGTAGGAAGAAAATGTTTGGAGAATGATGATGGCAATAAATGTACAAATGTGTTTGACACAATGGATAGATGTATGGACTGTGATAAGAATTGTATGAGCCCCCTATAAAATGATTTTAAAAAGGGAAAAAATATTTCTATAGATAAATTGGCTTATTCCAATTTCCTACTTCCTTTGTAATAAATAACCTTTTCCAAACATGTTTGTGTATTGTGTGTTCCTTTTAAGCACAGAGGGAAACAATTTTATACTCAATACAAAGGCTTTTAAATGTTCATTTGTCATGGACCAGAAATTGACAGACAGGAAAGAACAAAAGGTGACAGATTGCTTTTAGCTTCAGCAGGAGAGAAAGGAAGAGAAAGGGGAACCGACCAAAGCATCGCAAAGGAATAAAGAATGTCTGACAAGGGTGGCAGAGGGTGCGGGCATAAAAGAGAGTACACCGATCTGAAAGATTAGGAAACAAGGTGAAGAGGGTTCAGTTTTCTCCCTCCAAGTTTGCTAAAATCATTGAGTGCAGCCTGATGTGGAGGTGTTGACATGAGCATTAATATAATCCTGGACCTCAAAGACTATAGAGGCAAATCAAATGTGCTTTGAATACTTAAAAAGGGAGACCGAGAAAGACACTGCCTTAACTTGGATATAAAAGTTATCACAAAATTGAATAGAGAGGAACTTGGACAAAGAAAATCATTCTGGAAACCACCCCCACTGACTTGAAGTTTCATTTATTCCCCATTATCTTTGTCAAAGCCAGACACTAGGCTGAATATTTGAGGGAACAATTCAAATAAGACTTGGGCTTGTCATTAAGGAATTCACAATCCTATTGGGAGAATCATAATAGTACATGGACTATCAGTGCTCAGTGCTATTATAAATGAGAGAAAGGACAGGAAGTAAACAGAGGATGAAATGGTTATGTGATGATGCTGAAGAGGTAGTCTTTTGTCATAAGGAACCATATCTACAATACCAAGGAGTCTAGACATCATCCCAAAGACTTGAAGAAACCTTTACATGATTTAAATTTTGGAACAATCATGTCTGGATAGCCAGTGTGGTAAACAAATAGGAATCAGGGCAATATTGAGACAGATAAGAAAGCAAGACTGAAATCCAGGAAATCAGTTAGGAAGTTGTAGTGATAATCCAATGAGGGGCATAAGGAAGATTTTTGGCTAAGGGAGTCTCTATGGCCTTAGAGAAGAGGGGACAAAGCTAAAAGCTATTCAGGGGATATAATTATAAAACATGGTAACCAAAAAGAGATACAGAGACAGGAGTGTGCATGAGTGCTTGTGCATCATCCCCATGTCTGGCTTGGATAACAGGGTACAATGTAGCACCATTCTCTAAGACAGTGACGTAGAAGAATGAGCGTGTGAGACATGATGGGAGAAAGGCAATGAGCTTAGCTTCGGATGTGAGGCATTTGTTTTGCCTGAAGAATCTCCCAGATGCCCAGTGTGACTGTGGAATTCAGGAGAGATTAGGGGCCATAGCTGCAACCTTTACAGTGGATTGCATGTCACCAGGGAGAGTGGGTAGAGTCAGAGATGGCATTGGATGAGAAAGGAACCCTTTCAAACACCGCTTAAGGAGCTATCAGAAGAAAAGAGAAAGAAGACTGAAAAGGAATTGTCAGCACCAACATGAAGGTAGGAGAGAATGGAGTCAGAGAAGCCCAGAGAGTGTTGCGAAGAAGAAGCAGATGAAGATGGAATAGAAAGATGTCCATCATCTTAACAACCCCAAAGTCAGGAGCAGAACTGATTCCAGAGTAGGCGTCAAAGTCTGACTGCAGTGGACTGAAGAGTGAACTGAGTCTAGCAGAAGAAAACATGAGAATACACTGTCCCCATTAAAACCCTGTAGATTTGAGGGGCTGAGCCCCAGTGGCGTAGTGGTTGAGTGCGGGACTACGGCCCACTGGCTTGGCAGTTCAAACCCAGCAGCAGCTCTCCAGGAGCAAGGCTGGGCCTCCCACTCCCACCAGAGGGCAGTGGTACCAAAAAAAAAAAAAAAAACCTGTAGATTTGAAAAAAATAGCACTGGTATGTTCTTGTTTCTTTTGCTGTGATTGTGGTCGTCTATTGTTATTTTGCTTTGTTTTGTTGTTAGAATTTACCCTTCAGCAAGTTGGCCTGTTAAGAGTAAGCAACCAGTACAGAAGGAGAAGTGATTTTCAGAGAAACTGCCCCTCCAAAAATGATCTAAGGGGCTGAGCCCCGGTGGCGTAATGGTTGTGCGCGGGACTGCAGCCCACTGGGGTGGAGGTTCAATTCCAGCTCCACGGAGCAAAGGCTGGGCCTCCTACTTCCGCCACCTGAGGGCAGTGATGCCCCCCCCCCAAAAAAAAAGATCTAGGATACAAGTAGGCAGAGTACCCTTAGGCAATTCTCTCCCAGAAGGAAGAAAAGAACAAGTGAGCCTCAACCCATTGGCACGTGGGCTAGGAAAGAAGGTGCAAGGGCAATGCATTCCTAGACCTAGATCCTCACTCAAAGTCTCGACTGTGGTGGACCCAATCGGAACACACTTGTACCGACTGCCTGCCTTTAAAATGAGTGTGAGCGCTCCCTTTGTGCAGCAAGGGTATGCAAAGGGACAGAGTATGCAAGTGGCTTGCATTTGCAAACCTAAATGAGGAGGCTGGCTTTGCAGGCTGATGACTTCATGTAGTCCATATGGGTGACTCCAGAACATTGCTTGACCCATGGTCCTCAAAAAACATTTCTAAAATTAATGAGCCAGAGCAAGGGCAGAGACCAGCAGCTGTCCAAGCAGCCCTTGTTCTCCACTCTTCCAAGATCTGCAACCTTTGGGCTAAAAAGGCTTGGTCTATTATGTTATCACTTAATTGTTCCTAAAGACTGCTCTCTGAAAAGAAGCTTCTGCTAGAGGTGGAAGTTTGTTTTAATCCACAAAGGATCAGTCTTTGTTATAGGAAAAAATTATTTCAAAATGCCATGCCCAGAGAAATGACTTCTCTGACCTACTGTACCAGCCAGATAGATCTGCCAGGAGTAGAGGCACTAATTACCAGACACATAAATCATTATTTTTGAAACACCAAATCCTTCATAAACAAGTAGTTCAAGTTGAGTCTCTCTCATGCATATGTGTGCATTGGAACTCAGATCTATCTATCTATACAGGTAGGAAGATAGGTATGAATGTAAGTCAGAAAATATTGCAACTGATATTCCTGTTCAGATATGCACAGATTTATTCCACACAAATGTGCTGAAGCATATGTTTCCTCAGTAATACCCTTGTCTTAGTCTCATTGGGGTGCCTTGAAGGAGGAAGCACAGTCAGAAGAAAGGCTTCTAAAAGAGTCTACTGAGTCAGTTACACTGGAAGCAAGAAGGTAACTCAGAAGTTGAAGGAGACTGTGGATTCCCAAGGGGTATTTTATATCTTTATCTCCAAGACATATGATCCTATAGGTTTATTGCAGAAGCATTTTGAGACGATTGAACAATTCAGTGGTGAACAAAAGGGCAAGAAAGTTATGCTGAGGAATTTTTTCCCATCACAGTCATGCACCTGCTCATTCTTAGAGGATAGCCAGGACTGTCCTATGATGATTATGTTGGGAAATCTTCCCCAATCCACCCTACAGGCTTGCTCTTGACCCTTCAAGAGCGTGGACCTGAAACTCAAAGAGCACTTCCAGATCACATGGTATGAATCTCTCAAGGACATCAAACTGCTGTTTTGATGCGGTGTCAATCCAGGAGGACAGAAGTTTGGGGGAGGCTTAAAAAGATGGAACCCCCAAGTTCGACCCTACAGGGAAGATGCATAAGGAAGCAATATTTTAACATTTTTATTTTTTTAATAAATATTTCTATATATTGAAAAATACTTTCTGACTATGTGTGTACATATGCAAATATATATACAAGCACATATATACATATATTAATGTACATAAAACTTGGGGCTTAACTGAAAGGTAAAAAGTAATGCTAGAATGATTAACTTTGCAAAGATAAAAGAAAACCAATTCTGGGACTTCTAAGTTATCTCCCCTTTCCAGAAAAGTGGATGTATTGAAAGTCTCATTTTAAATATTAGTTATATCTAGGATTCTCCATTGGGGAAGGGGGCCACCAGAATCATGCTACCGGCGTCTGAGACTGAAGAGCCAGTGTAAGACTTTGAACATGGTATATCCAATCTTACACACAATCATACTCAAAGAGGTAGTTCTTCTTTCTCACCATGTTCTTTTTTTAAAAAATCATTTATTTATTTTAATTCAGCCAGTACTCTTAATAAGTATAAAGTGTATTTCTGAACTGATTCTAAAATTTATAAAAGTATCCTTAAGTACTTAATTACATAGGTCTTAACTGCATTCTAACATGCATAATCAATGCATATAATCAACAGAATAAAACACATATTTTCTGAAAAATAGAAACAATACCTTTTAAGAAATCAATTATTTTAACTTTAAAATTTAACCAATTTACAGCCTTAAAAAGTAGTCAACACTTGTACACATGATCTGAACATTCACAAGGTTTCCACAGGCTAAACATTTTTCTTCTTCCAAGTAACTCTTCTATGCTGATAAGGAATGATGTAAGGGGAATCTAGTAGAAAAAAAGTTTTTTAAAATTGTATTTATAGTTACATATTTGAAAAAAAATTATGTGTTGATAAAGCAAACAAAAACTCATTTGTTACATTTTATATTTAAAACCTTTCAAATTTTGAATTTTTATGAGCTGGACAATTAAAGGTCCATTAAAATATTATTACACTACATTGAAATAAATTGTAATATCCTGGTAAATGGGAAGATGATATTCTCAACTGGAACTAGCTGGTTTTGATATAGAAATATTGTTTAATATATCCTACACAATTTTTACTTAACTACTAAATCATTATAGTGATTATATTTAGCGATCTATTTAAAATGCTCAGTTTAAAAATATTGTTTTAATTCTTTAAGCATAAATTCTTCATACATTCAGTTTTACTATCCTCCTGATATCTGTTAAATTATTAAGCATGTGGGTCATTTTCAATAGTTTGTATTTTTGATGAGTTAAAGAGAATGCCCTGTCTTCAAAAGTAAAAGGTAAACAAAGGGAATGCATCAGAGAGGTGGGAAATAGTTTTAACATGTCTTTGAAGAAATTTCTTTATTTCTGGGTTATCATGCCTGATAGTTGAAGTGTTTCCTTCTTCAGTTTCCTTTTGAAGAAGCTATTCCAGGAACCAGAATAAGAAGAAAACGTTTTCATTGTGCATCACAGCTTAACTGGCCTGCACCTGACTGATAGTTTCCAGGTCATTGGCAAAGCTGTTTACTTCTGATAGAAACAGAGATACAATAGATTTCTCAGTAAGCTGCAACTTCCTAGTGTTACCAGGTTCTGAAAAATAAAATGTTGCACCTGAAATCGATTAATATGGTTGTTTGTTAAGATAACTTGAACAGATTTTTTTTCAAATGCCTCCAACTTCCTCGACCACTTTTGAAGAATATGATTTCCTAAGTAATCATCACTGAACAGCCTAGCTAAAGTACCAACAGTGTCTGTCCAAAATCTTGAAGAAGATATTTTGGGTGAGCGTAAAAAGTGATCAGGCCATCCAGCAACTGAAAAACAGAATCAGATACTGCAGAATGATCATTCTCAAGCTGGCTTTCATGTTTTCTGATTGCCTAACTCTGTCAAGTTCTTCAGTTCAAGTAGATGTTGCAGGGATTGAGAGTGTAAAGACAGGGGCCTTTGTGGCAATGGCATGATGTCTATTCGTCATGAGAAGGTTGGGGGAAGGAGGGGGAGGGGGAATGTAGTTCTCCTCTAAGTGCTGGAATATTCCTAAAGGTTCAGTTGACCGCTCATTTGATAAATCTCACCCAGAATCTTCCAGTATGGTTGATGTAGTCTCAGAGATTCTAGGCTCCTGTGTCTGTATGTAAGATGCTGAGTTTCCATTCTTAAAAGATTCTAAACAAATTCTGCTCAGAAGAAGTTTCTGGCATAATCCCAACACTTCAGCTTCCATGACTTCAACTTTTGATCTCCACTTAGACTCGTGCCCAGACATCCCCCTCCCAAGATGTTCTGTGTGTTCTCTGCTGATTTTGTCTGCTGGTTTTGAGCGGACACTTGCCAGGGCCAGCAGCAACTTAAATACCACACTTAAACATCCATCCTGGATTTTGTCCCTTAGACTTTATTAGCCATGTAATCTTGGGCCCCTCTCTGCCAGTTTTACACCTTTCAGGTACTTGCAAATTTGGGGCAGGGACACCTTCAGTGGAGAGTCATGGAATCACAGAAGCAAGAGTTTCTTCCCCATGGAGAGCTAAGGCAGAAAGTCAACAGAAGCAAGCAGCTCCCACTGCGTTTTAGTCCCAAGGAAAGTGGGGTCGGAGGTATTTTTTAAATTTTAGTGAATCATTTTATTGGGGGCTCATAGAGCTCTTATTACAATCTATACATCAATTGTATCAAGCATATTTGTACATGTGTTATATATTTGTCATTGTGTTCTAATTCTCCATATCATTCTAATTCTTTTTCATATTTCTTATACTTTTATTATCTGAACAGTATTTCAGGTAATTTCCTCAAATTTCTCTCATTGTAACTCTGTTCATCTACCCAAGATGTTATGTAACTTCTTCTAGTGTCAGTAATTACTCTCTTCGTTGTGTAAGCTGTATTCTGTTCCTTTTAAGATCTACAAAGTATTTGCAACTGTTTCTTCTTAGTTATTTGTTTGCTCATTTTCATTGATTTTAAGGGTATGGTGATTGTTATAGAGTCTCTTTGTAATTATTTTATTATCTCAAGTCCCTAAAGAAAGGTTCCCCCTAAATCTGTGTTGATCAATTCCTTCGAGGTGTACTTCCTGTTGGTGTTCTGTTTCTCTCATGAACTCACTTTTAGTGTAGAAGTCAATGTATTCTAGATTTCCTTTTACATGATTGTCTCATCTCTGTTCCTTTAAACTCACAGGATTTTTACTAGTTCTGAATGTTTTCACATTAATTTCTTATATTGAAGATTCCAGCTTAAGATTTGTAAAATGATTTTCTTTTTGTAAAATGACATTCTACATATTCTATGACCATCTGAAAATGTAGTCTAGGAGTTTGATTTCTCCATAAAAAAAGAAAATTTCCTGTCCAGGAGCTGCTGTGAGGTCAAGTGCTTTGTTAGTTCCTGAGGTAGATGAGCAGCAGTCTGTGTTCCTCCACTACTGAGTCCCGCCTTTATCATGGTATTTAGTTCCAATTCCTTTACCTGAATCCAAGAGTTCATATTATTTTTCCCAATGAGTACTCAATATCACTCACTATCCCCAAGGACTTATAAAACCCAACCCTATTGCCATCGATGTGATTCTAATTAATGATGACATCCTACGTTACAGACTAGAACCATGCTACAGTATTTTCTTAGCTATAATCTGTGCGGGTGCCAGACTTTTCTTCCTCTGCTCCACTGTGGGTATATGAACTACCAGTCTTCAGTATAATAGTCAAGGACAAAGCAGAAGTGTCATTCGGGGATATATCAAAGACCCATATACAGATATCCACTATCATGAAGACAGTGCAGACTCAGGGTAATACAGACTATTTTATAGCAAATACTACCTTAATGGAAAGTACCAGAGTATGGCTTCTGCTTGATGATGCAGCTGAATCAGCATGAAACCTAAAATTAGAGTAATGGAACTTAAGTCCCAGCACGCATACTAACTATATGGTTCAATCAGATTACATACCCACTCTGTACTCTGGTAACTATATGGTTCAATCAGATTACATACCCACTCCGTACTCTGGCCTTCCATAATTAAAATGAGGGAAATAGAATGGTCTTTACATTGATGAAGACCTCTAACATGTTCATTATAATGGAAAAGAAGTCTTTTTGTTTACCTAGTAGCCTGAGATCAGGAAGCAAAGGGTCGATATTTCAAGGTGACCAACTAGAATGTTCATATAAAGTGAATGAAAGAATATTTCAGAGGGAAGAAAATTTAGAAGGTCAGTTTTCAAGTTAGATTCCTTTGTTAAAAGGAAGAGAGATTTTTCTGGAATGTGGGACAGATGGGAAAAGTAGCAGGGCAGCACAGTGGCTCAACCAAAGACTGAGAGAGGCTCAAAACACTGGTGGGAATGGATGAAAAGTGGAAAGCCAGTCAGGTCATTGAAGAAGATAGAAAAATAGTTCACTTGATTAGGAAATAGATAAAGGATTACTTTAGTGAGCATAATGTCCATTTATTGGGACAAGTGTCTCCTGACAAACATGGTCAAAGTATGTGAGATGATGTCTCATTAACCTTGCTTCAAAGAAGCATTCTTGCTGTACTCCTTTCAAGACAGAGCAGCAGACCATCATACTTTTAATATTCAAAAAAATTCAAATGCATAAATTTTACCTTGGTCATCCTTATTCAATATCCCACTTTCACATAGCAATTGAAAATACCATAGTTTGGGTCAGGTGTACCTGAATCCTCCAAGTAATATCCTAGCTTTTCAACATTTTCAAGACATCTTGTGCAGAGGATTTGCCTCATGCTATGTATCTCTTCATCTCTTGACTGCTGCTTCTATGATCATTGATTGTAGTTCCAAGCAAGATGAAATCTTTGAAAACATCAATCTCTTTCACCATTTATCATTATGTTAACTATTGGCATTGTGAGGATTCGGGTTTTATTTACATTGTGTGGTAATCCCTGCTCTTCGTCAGCAAGTGTTTGAAATCCTCCTCACATTCAGAAGCAAGGGTGTGTCGTTTTCATATCACAAGTTGTTCCTAAGACTTTCCCCATTGCTGATGCCACATTCTTCTTCATATAAGTCAGCTTCTCTATTTGCTCAAAATACAGATTGAATAAATATGGTGAAATCATACAACCCTGACACACTCCTTCTGGGTTTGAAATCATGGAAGAATTCCCTTGTTTTGTTCACACAGCCCTCTTGACCCATGGACCAGTTCCACATGAGTGCAATCAAGTGTTTTGGTATTCCCATTCTTCTCAAGGCTATCCATAGTTTGCTATGGTCCACAAAGTAAAATACATTTGAATATTCAATAAAACAAAAGTAAACATCCTTCTAGTATCCTCCGTTTTCAGCCAAGATTCATCTCTCATCAACATTGATATCCCTTGTTCCATATCCACTTCTGAATCCAGTCTGAACAACTGACAGCTCACGGTCTGTGTATTGTTGCCACTTGTGATGGCACACTTCAGCAACATTTTGCACAGGTGATATTACTGAGATTGTTCTATAGATGGGTCATCTGTCATTCATCTTTGGGATGTGTAAAAATAAAGATCTCTTTCTGTCTGCACTTTTGATCAATATCAGAGTGAAGATATTGGTAGAATTCCTCTACCTCACTAGTTTTCCTGGTTGGTGAATAATGGTTGGCTTAGTTGAGTTTCCTTGAATGCTGATAGATATCATCCTCTCAGATGCAGCAATTTACTTCAGTATAGATCTTGAAATGTCCTTTTTCACAACAAATGTAATGGCATTCCTCTTGAATCTGCAATTCCTAGCATAGTAAGCCTTTTCTGATTCAAAATGGTCAATACCAGTACATTTCCACTCATTAACATCTAAGATATTGATCTTTATGTGTCCCATTTCTTTACTGAAGACTTCCAGTTTTCCTACATTTATTCTTCAGACATCGCAAGCTCTAATTGTTAATAGATTTTTTTTCTGCTGATTTTCAATTGTGCTCTCTCAGCAGGTGATGGTCCTTACAACTTTCCTCCTACAAGGACATTCTGGAGCCTCTTCTTTGAGAAGACAGGCCTTCCTTAGGCATGTTCTGATTGGGTTCCAAACTGAGGGAATCAGGCACTTCTTACTCTGCTGACATTATATTTCACATTTTGGAAAGGTAAATTTTCAAGTGGTTTTCAGTCTCTGGTAATATTTGATGTTATCAATGGGATTTTCGGTGGCTCATGCCTCTGAAGTAGACAATCCATTCCTTATTCATTGTCTACTCATATTCTGGAAACTCTGCTGAAACCTGGTCACTCTCTGTGGTCTTGTCATGGTAAGAACAAAAAAAGTAAAGGTGATTATATGGGACAGAGATTGCCACTGCTTCCCTAGGACCCATACTCCTCTTCTGTCTTTTGCTAATGGAATGCTAGAGCCTTGGTAGGCACATGACTACACTGTGAGAGACAAGCAGCTTCACTTAAAACAAGATACGAGCATGTGACTAAGTGTAAAACAATGATCCATGAGCAGAAATTATATAAGGCATGCTCATGTTGTCTCCTTAAAAAGATAGTGACTCGCTGTGGGCGGCATCTTTCTCCTTGCTGGCCAAGAACCATAAATACATGGAGAAGCTACTTTGGCCTGAGATATGAAAGTAATATGGGCCCCTGAATGACTATTCAGACCAATTATCCTGTCTTTCTTGGACCACTCACCTCTGGGCTACAAAATTAGAAATAATTAAGATTCTCTTATTAAGTGACTAATATGAAAATTTAAACTCCACCATGAGTAACTAAACGATGAAGTTAAGCATGTGTACTACAACTATATTTTCTTCCAAGATTCTCCAATGATGCTTCTTGACACTATGAGGTTTCAAGTTCATTACAAATGATATGCCTGATCACTTCCTAGAATGGTTGGTAACCATTTAGAGTGATTCTTAAGCATTAGTGTGGTTGAAAACAAGCAGCCTTTAGTATTTACCAAGAATTTGCACATTTCCAAACACTGGGATCATTATGGTACAGGTGGTTTGTAGAGTACATTTTGAAGAATTGCAGAATCATACAAGCAACATTAAATTGTACATGGTGGGCATCGGTCCTACAACTACCAATACTTCACCCCTAAAGAACATGGTTTCTGGATGCCCATAATCAAGAAAAAGAAAAGAGGAAGAAACTGAAGGTTTTGATGACCTCTCAAGATGTTCAAGACCACTTTTCTTTTATTTTTTTATTATAAAATAAAAGCATAATTTAGAGTCCCAAGCTTTTAGCATAGTGGTTCTTAACAAGTTGTCCTCATCAAAATCACCAGGACAGATGCTCGAGCTCAGTGTGTTCCACTCAACCAGAGTGTTGAGAGGGCAATCCCCAGGTTAGCATGACTTTGAAAGTCACTCTGCTTCACATTCATGAATAATCAACTTGGGGATACTCAGTTAAGAAATGAACTCGTTAGAGAAAATTGGAAGAAGTAAGTTTATGTATTTGCTTTTTCATTTGAAAGCAAGGTTAGTCATGATAACATCATTAAAAAGGGGTTCTGGTTTTAGAGAATGACAAACTAGATAGAGAGTCCATTATGTCGTTTGTTTACAGATTTTCCAGAAGCAGAGCTTCATCAATGCTTCATGGTCAATAAACTGCTGTTGTTGTTATTGTTGTTAGATGTCATCAAGATGGTTTCTATCCATAGTGACCGAAAGCACAACAAATAAAATGTCCTGCACCATCCTCACAATTGTTCCTCTGCTTGGACCCATGGTTTCGGCCATGGTGTCCATCATCTCCTTGAGGGTCTTCCTCTTCCTCTTCTTCTTTCTCCCTATACTTCACACACCTGATATCCTTCTAGAAAACATTTTCTTAGCACTTACTATACACTCGATCTGGTGGGGAACTTGCTTAGCATTATAATTCTTTATTCAAGCTTTGCATAGCCAGTTGTCGGGTGCCCTGATGTCAGCTCCTGTGCACATCAGAGAAAAACACTGTCTTGTCCTTTGCCATCCTGAAAATGTCATTTTCTATTGTTGTAACCCCTGTGCCCATCCATATCATGGAGGGCATTCCTCTTTTCCACCATCCTTGTGCATTCCCAAACGAGCTATCTTTTCTAGAGGCTAGTCTTTCCCTACAGTATGTCCAATGTACTTAAGACTAAGTCTTGCCACCTTCGCTCCAAAAGAAGCATTCTGGCTGTACTTCCAAGACATGTGGATTTGTTCTCCCGTCAGTTAATGATATTTTTGTAGTAACTTACAAGAGAGGGGGGAAATTAAATAAAATATTCTAATGTTCTCATATAAGAAATAAAGACAAAGAGATTTTATGGTGAAAGTAATGTGAATCACTTTGGGCCCAAAAATGGTGATGTCTGTTGTACACTGAGGAAGCAATAAACATAATCTCTATTATCTTGGTTGAAATGAGAAGTGGTTGAAAAGACTGTGCAAAATATGGGAAATCTGGCCTTTTTCTTGTAAATAAGAAAGAGCCAAAAGTCCTTTTACAGAATGATAGGAATAAAGACATATTTTTAGAAAAATTACATCTACAATGGGAAGCAGGATGTGGTTGAAAGAGAAGACATCTCTCAGCAAGAAATTCGGAGAACAGAATATTGTTTAATCTCAGTGGTACAATGTCCATGACAAGGCTTTTGAAAATCCCTGCTACCACAGGAATGAGAACCTGGAGTGTCCTCAACAACAACAAAGTGAACTCCTTTTGAAATATTTTTGAGATTATTTTGAAATATTTCAAATCACTGTGATAAACATAATGCACTCTAGTTTTACAAAGAAGCCACCCTGCACAATAGAGATGACTTGCTATTTAACCAACCAAAATTCAGTTTGGGAAGATTTTTGTTTGTTTTAGCAATAGATAAACAATCATCCTGGTAGACTTCAAACAGTGTTGTATCTGCCCGGTTTTTCTTATATCTGTGCCAAGTTTCTTTCCATGTTATCTGGGTTCCTGTTTGTTTGTTTGCTTGTTTGTTTGTTTTATTGATTACAACAAGATATCTAGTCTTAAATGTTGGGATGGGATTTTTTTGTGTGTGTGCCTAGTGTTGAAGATATTTTTCTTTTGGTTTCTTGGTCAATATAAACCATACTTCAATTAAATTAGACCCAATAAGACATTATTGGAAGAGACCAGTCCCTGGCAAATGAAATCACACTTGGTAAAGTAGAGGATCAGCAGAAAAAAGCCCTCAACAAAGTAGATTAACATAGCAGTTTCAACAATGAATTCAAACAACAATCACGTACTTGGTCAAGTCAGTAAAATTCTAAGCCTTTAAATGGCATCTTCACCAATGACCCCTAATGCATATCCCACATAAGTGAAATTGACTCAATTCAAATCCAGCCCATTGCCATCAAGTCAGTTTTGACTAAAAGAAACTATTGTAGGTTTCTGAGGCTGTAAATTTTTATAGGAGCAGAAAGCCTCAACTTTCTTCTGAGGAGTCATTGTGAACCACCAGCCTTGCAGGCACACAAATCCCTTTAATAAGCCAACCTTGAGATGAACAGTGTGGTGGTGTTTAAGCAACTGTGCACATGGGTTTTTATAAGTAAGAGAGGTATAGTAAAATAGGACCAGATCCTACGTGATCATAGATGTCATGATGTGGTGCAAGCAATGATTATTGCCATTTAGAAAACAAACACATTTTAGACTGTGAAAGTATAAATATTCTTGTTTCAGAACCTTGATTTCTTTTACAATGGGTTCTTTTTTCTTGAATTTTAGGTGTCAATGCAAGTATTTTTCCCAGGGTTAGTTGATTAATATATCCTGGCTTTACAATCATTTGAAGAATGAAATCACATCTAGTTATTACAGCCAGCACATTTAGAATTGTTAGACCTCCTAGGCTTTAAAAGCCATCAGCCAATCTTTTATGGGAATGAAAAGAGCAGCTAAGTAGTCATTAATGCGGATGACCAATGTTTGCAGGTCTCCTATAGCTGGACACAGGAACTAGTGCACTTTCTTCTCCCCTTTGAGTTTGATATGACCATGTAACTTGCTTGGAGCTGCAAAATGCAACAGAACTAGCCTTGCATTTGGGGACATCTGAAATTCCCTGCAATGATACCTAACAACAATCCAAACAATGAAAGTTTCCTCATCTATCTCCTTCTGTAGCCAATGGCTAAACTATAATGACCCTTATCATTCAATATACAATCAATAGATTAATACATCCATCAATGATCCATCTTTTTGTTTTAGAACACTAAATGGTAGGGGCAAATTGTTGTTGAAAGGTAAGCTAGTACATCCTAATTGATACTGAAATGTTTACAGAAAGAGGAGGTAGTTGTAGCAACAATAACAAGATGAAAACAGAAAGCTAAAATATGTGGCATTGACTTAGCAATTGGGCAGTGGGTAGAAAAGAAACTGTGCTGGGCACAATGGCCATGGATGGTAAGCCATGGAGGGGCAAACCATATATGGTAACTGCTGGGGGAAAAGATTCACCACTGGTGAAACTAACAGACTCTTAGCAACACTCTACCCACTACCATTGAATCCATTCTGACTCAGAGCAATCATGCAGGGAGTTTCTGAGGCTCTATGACTTTAGAGAAGCAGACACTCTCATCTTTCCCTCAAGGAGTCGCTGGCAGGTTCGAACCATTGACCTTGAGGTTAGCAGCTCAAAACCTAACCTAGCAGTGCCAGTAGGGCTCCCTATCGTAATCCTGTAGTGCAGAGTAAAACTGCTGATGGGGTTTCCAAAGTCTTAATCATTATAAAAACTAACTGCTAAATTTCCCTTACCCTAACCCCCGAAAAAGCAGCTGGGGGACTTGAATTGCCAACTTTGGGGCTAGCAGATGAGCTCTTAACCACTGTACCACCATGGGTAAAATCACCATCTGTCGTAATTTGGCAAGCTACATTGTTTTGTATTCTCAATAAAATCCAAATTCTAGGGAAAAGGCTTGGGAAACATGACATCTGCAACATATGTGGGTATTTATTGGTGGCCATCAGCAAGGATTTATAGGAAAGAGATTATGTTACAGAAAAATATAATACCACCACCACCTCAAAACAGGAGTGAAAAGGGAATAGAAAGAGTCTTTCAGTGCAGGACTACAGAGGAGAGGCAATTTCCTCTCAACCCACCTACAAAAAGATAAACTTGACAGTCTATGAGTCAGGATAGTCAGCCAACATTCAGCCTGGCAAGAAAGTATCAAACTAATGACATGGCTGCTTCTACAAGTAATCTCCATTTTATGAAATACTTGAACTATAATGAACCACCTGTTGTAATTTGTATGTGGTTTTATTATTTTTAAAAAATGTTATTGGGGGCTCATACAAATCATATCACAATCAATATATACATTAATGACATGCAGACCACATTTGCACATTTATTGTCATCATGATTCTGGAAGCATCCTCCTTCTACCTAAACCCCTGGTATCAGCTATCCATATTTCCCCTTTCTCCCCACTCCCCCCCCCCAAGAACACCTAATAATTTACCAAGTGTTGTTATTTTGTCATATCTTACATTCTCTGATGTGTCCCTCCACCCACTTCCCTATTGTCCATACCCCAAGGAGAAGGTCATATGTAGATCCCTACAATTGGTTCCCTCTGTCCACTCCACCTGCCCTTCAATCTCCCAGTATCACCACTCTCACCACTAGTTCTGAAGGGATCATCTGTCCCCATGTTTCCAGTTCCAGTGTACTTCCCCTGGTCTAGTTGGATTTGCAAGGTAGAATTGGGATCGTGATAGTGGGTGGAAGGAAGTATTTAAGAACTAGAGGAAAGTTGCATATCTCATTGTTGCTATACTGTTCCTTGACTGGCTCATCTCCTCCCTGTGACCCCTCTGAAAGGGGATGTTCCTTTACCTATTGATGGGCTTTGGGTCCCCAATCTGTACTCCTCCGAATTTACAATTATATAATTTTTAGTTCTTTGATACCTGATACCTGATCTCTTTGACACCTCGTGGTCACACAGACTGGTGTATTTCTCTCATGTGGGCTTTGTTGCTTCTGAACTAGATGGCCACTTGTTTACTTTCAAGTCTTTAAGACCCCAGATGCTACATCCTTTGAGAGTCCAGAACCATCAGTTTATTTCACCACATTTCCTTATGCACACATTTGTCATCCGCAATCATATCAGGAAGATGGGTACACAATGTTTTGCTTTTTAGTTCTTTGAAGTCTGATAACTGATCCCTCTGATACTTCGTGGTCATACATGCTGATGTGCTTCTTCCATGTGGGCTTTGTTGCTTCTGAGATAGATGCCTTTATTTTGAAGCCTTTAAGACCCCAGACACTATATCTTTTGATAGCTGGGCACCATCAGCTTTCTTCACCACATTTGCTTATGTACACCTTTGTCTTCAGTAATTGTGTCGGGAAGGTGAGCATCATAGCACACCAATTTAATAGAACAAAGTATTCTTACATTGAGATAGTTCTTGAATGAAGGTCCAATGCTCATCTGTCTTGAAATTAACCCTATAATTATATGCACATAGAACTCTGCAAGTCTATCTAGATAAGATAGGCTGGATGAATAGTCTGAAGGAGAGAACACTGGGACTGATGGTTCCGGGAGTCATGGGAGATGGGGAAGTGGGGGAAAGGAGGTGGTCTTGATTAGCCCAGGCACAATGAGAACAGCAAGAGATCCACAAGCAGACAAAGTGGGTGTGAGAGGCCTGAGAGGGACTGATCAAGAGTAATGTAACAGAGAGAAAATACTGAAACTCAAATGGAGGCTGAGCATGATAGTGGAACAAGATGAAAGTAAAAGGAAGTAGAGGAAAGAACTGGGGGTTAAAGGGCATTTATAGAGGTCTAAGTACAGTAAGTTGTATGTTTTACCAATATTAAGAATAACCTTGAAAACACACAGTGGGAAAGTAAGTAATTAAGTAATGTTATCATTCTCAGATTTTCACTTGAAGATGTTCATAGATTATATTCATTAAGATATTGATAATAAAAGGTAATAAGAATGAGAATTTCAAGAAAAGTGGTACTCGATTTATATAAGAACCAACTTATAACTCAGTTGACCAAACAAAACCCTGTTGAATAGCCCTGTGGTATTTAGTCTGTAAATTTCTGATGGGATGACAATACCTGAGGATGATTTTTGATTGCTCATGAGTCAGTTACAACCCTTGGTGATCCCCCATAACAGAAAGAAACTGCCCCATTGAGTTGATTGGTCTCCATTCTTTACAGAGCAGATTTCCAGGTCTTCTCCTGTGTGGTAACTTTTTAGTTAGTAGTCA
The DNA here is from genome assembly GCA_004026705.1 of Nesogale talazaci. NCBI lineage: Eukaryota > Metazoa > Chordata > Mammalia > Afrosoricida > Tenrecidae > Nesogale > Nesogale talazaci. The sequence goes on along the minus strand of PVJH01003065.1, from coordinate 26,733 downwards.
AGCAATGGTACCACCATCATTCTTACGTACCTCCCATTAACAAAATTTCATTGACTCAGGTCGCTGTAATCAAAAATGAGAAATATGTCGATGAGAAAATTAAGAGGTAAAGCTTCCCTAAAAGCCATGTTTCATAAGAAGTGCAGGAGGGATTTCTGGTCCAAGGTGCTAACTGGTGTCAACAACAAAAACAAAAACCTCACTGTCATCCACTCGATGACAATTCATATGACCGTATAGGATAGGGTAGATCTGCCCCTGTGACCTTCTGAGATTATATCTCTTTGCAGAGTAGGAATCGCCGCCTTTCTCCTGCAGAGTGGCTGGTGGTTTTGAACATAGGGGTTAGCAATCCAACAGGTAACTACTATGCCAGCAGCACTCGTTCAAATATATGAAGTGTCCACAAGTTTTTCCACTTTTCCTTTCAGATCCTTGTTAATATTGCACTTTACATCCAGGTCACAGACTTTATTCATTTCAAGGTGCATGAAAGCTATGTGGTCTCTTCAGGGTGAATGTTTTTTTAAAAAATACGCTAATGGAATGGAAAGAATACATTTCAGAAAAGGTGTCCCTCGAGGTTGTGTCCTCTCACCACATTTATTCAGTCTGTATGCTGAGCAAATCATCAAAGAAGATGCCCCACAAAGGAAGGAGAAAGTAGCATCGAGATTGGAGGAAGGCATATGAACAACCTTTGATATGCAGATGACACAACCTTGTTCACTGCCAGTGAGAAGGACTTGCAGCATTGCTGATGAAGATTAAGGATTGCAGTGTTCAGTCTGGATTGCAGCCCTATAACAAGAAGCCAAAAATCTCACAACTGAACCAGTGGGTTCTGACCAATTGATAAAAGATCAGTAGTCAAGGATTTGATCTTGCTTGGTTCCACAATCAATGCTGATGGAAGCAGTAGTCAGGGACACATTGCATTGGGTAAATCTGCTATCTAAAGTATTGAAGAGCAAGGAGATCAGTTTGAAGACTAACATATGCCAAGCCATGTAGCTTTAATTGCCTCATATATATGTGAAAGTTGGATACAATATAATGAATAATAAAGAATCTGTTTTTGAATTATTGTGCTGGTGAAGAAGATTAAACATACCATGGACTGCCAAAGAAACAGACAAATCTCTGTTGAAAAAGGGGCAGCCATAATGCTCTTTGGATGGCAAGACTTCATCTTGCATATTTTGGACATAATATCAGGAGCAACCAGTCCCTGTAAAAGTACATCATTCTTGGTAAGGGGAAAAGGCAATCAAAAGAGAAAAACCCTCAAGGAGATGGGTTCAGAAACATGGGGAATTTAAGACAGATGACCCCTCAGGGCTAATGATGGGAGTGGTGATACTGGGAGGGTAGAGAGATGGTGGAAAGGAAAGGTGGAACTGATGTCAGGGATCTACATGTAGACTCCTCTCTGGGGTATGGACGATGGGGAAGTGACTGAAGGGACACATTGGATAGTGTACAGTATGAAAAAGTAATAACAATTTGTAAATTATTGAGAGTTCATGGGGGAGGTGGGGGGGGAGGGAGGCAAAATGGGGGGAGCTGGTACTGGGGGCCTAAGTGGAGGGAGGATGTTTTGAGAATGATGATGGCAACAAGTGTGCAATTGTGGCCTGCATACAACTAATGTATGTACGATTATGATGGGAGTTGTATGGGTCTCCAGTAAAATGATTTATTTAAAAAAAGAAGAAAAAGGGATTGACAAAGTGGCTGTAACAGTGGGCTCAAACAAAACAATAATTTTAAGGCTGGCAAAGAACTAGGCAATATTTCCTTCTGTTGCCATTATGAGTCCAAACCAACTTAATGGCAACAACAAATCAATTGATGCCTTCCTATCTTGTTTTCCTAACACCAGCAATTGTATAGATCAGGAAGGTTTCATGAGGATTTGTGTCTACATAAGGACAAAATGAAGCAGAACTACACAACAAGAGATGGTATGTAATGTAGGCAATGAGCACAAAGATTTGCTGTTTTGTTTTGTTTTGTTTTCCCCCATCATTGACCTGGTGGGAGTAGGAAGCCCAGTCTTGCTCCTGGACAGCTGCTTCTGGATTTGAACTGTCAACCCTGGGGACCACAGTCCCACACACAACCACTGCGCCACCAGGGCTCAGCTCAAGATTTGCTGTTTTAAGCCACTAGAATGCTAGAGTTATAGAATTGTTTGTTACTAGAGCATAGCATAACACACTTATTAATACAGGATACGTGTAAAAAGGAAATCAATGCTTTGCTTACCAGAGGTGAGGGGTGCTGAATTCATAGAAGCATTTTAGTGTAAACTAACAGAACTCCAAATCAAGGAGATTGCAATTTAATGTATCTTCACAGTGTATCCCAACTCAGATAATCTGTACATAAACACTTAGAAAATAGGAAAGGGTTCTGCACACAAGTTTAGAGGCTCTCCTATTGTTATAAACAATGGAACAATATTCTCTTTCAGAGAATAGCGAGTTTCTAATCAAGAGGGGAAACTAGAATATACATGCTTGGAAAGTTGAAGGCAGAGTTCTGCTTTGAAAGGGAAGTTTAATGAAATGACCTTTGCATTTTCTTCTGATTCAAAGATTCCATGGTTGTAATTGTCTTTCTTTGTGCCTTTTTCAAACTGATTAAACACAAGATTGGTAGAAGCAAAGTGTTCAGGCTGACACCAGGACTTATGATAATCCTGTTAAAGTGTTTTCTAAGTATTATATGTCCTAGGTGACCCATTTTAATATTGGATTCCTGGCTAAATCCAGCAGTGTTCCGGGTCCTACATTTCAGTGCTTCGGGGTTCTCAGTGGGGAGGAGACCTATTTAATTGTCTATTCTGACTGTGATTTACAGACTAAGTGGCCTGATTATTGCCATACTTCCTGATGTATATCTTTCTTTTTTTAAGCCTTGCCCCTAGTCTCATAAACCACACACAGAAGAGAGGAAAGAGAGAAACTAGGGCAGAAACTGGAACCACTAGCATCAGAAGTCATATTCCTAAAACCACGGAAACCTTTCGGGCTCAGGCAGACAGCCTAAGGATTCGGCCAAAGCTTATCCACTGTAGGTGGCCCTGCTGGTATTTGAAATGCTGGTAGCATGACTTCCACCTATTGAAATATTTGGAAAAATGTATGCAGCTCTGGATGCACTTACCATACTATGCCAAGAAATTTGAAAGGCAGCTACTTTATCAACTGAGATGAGAGTTATAATTGTAGCCATCCCAAAGAAGGTGACCCAAAAGAATATGCAAAATAACAAGCAATATTATTAATATCACATGCAAGTAAAATTTTGCTTCTCTGAAAGACATTTGTCTGTGGTTCATTGGCTGAGCAAAGAGAGTCATCTGTGTGAATCAAAACAAAATAAGGATACTATTGCAAAGACTGGGTATTCCACAACACTTCACTGTGCTGATGCAGAACTTGTACATTGATCAAAAAAGCAGGTGTGCAAAACAGAACCAGATGATACTGCATGTTTTAAAGTCAGGAAACATATGTATCCTGGTTGTAGCCTCTTGCCATACTTATACAATCTGTATGCTGATCAAACACTCAGAGAAGCTGACTAATGTGAAGGAGACTATGCCTTAGAATTGGAGGAAAGTTCAGGAACAGCCTTTGATATGCAAATGACACAACCTTGCTTGCTGAGAGCCAGGAGAACTGGAAGCTCTCACTGATGTTGCTTCTCTCCTTACTCACAATAAATTCTTCTTCACAGCCAATTACTCTACATGGAACAATCAAATCATTGAAAGGGTTTAGAGACTTTTCTTAAACTCAAGGGCAAATAAGAACCATATGCACCCGTTCCACTTTACCTACAAATTCACCTTAAAAAGCAGATCTCAACACATAACCTCCTACCATGGGGGACAAACACTGGGGGTGAGGGCGAGCGGAGACATCGCGCAGTGTAAGTTATGACAAAACAAGAATTTATGGAATATTGAGAACTGGTGGGAGAGTGGGGAGCAAGGGTGGAGGGGAAGGGATGGGAGGCTGATGTCAGGGGCTCAGATGGAAAGGTGGAGGTTCAGAGAACGATGACAGCGGTAGGCATGTGAAGAAGTGTGGCACAATATATGTATTTGTGTATTGTGAGAAATGATATATGAGCCCCCAATAAAATGATTTTTAAAAATGGCTACACTTGTTTGTTTATTTTCCTGAAACTGGCGTTGACTCTCATGAGCTAAAACCTGAAAGTTTGTATTATAAAACACAATTACATAGGGTTTTATGGCGTGTTGTATTCTAGAGAGCAAAGAAAAGGCATAGCAATTTTTGCCTTTAGAGTTTGACCCATTCTCCTAAGAGGATATGCAAATGAATCATTCTCTTGAATTATATTTCCAATCCAGATTATGCTACTTGTGCAGCTGTAACTGAAGTGAGTGGAACTGAGAAGGGAAATTAGCTACTCTTTGGTAATCAAAACAAATTCAAAAGAGGAAAAGTTTCCCCCACCTGTCATTGGCTAATTCTACTAAGGAGAACGCTAGACAAAATATATTTTAGAGAGAATCCACTTTCTGGAGCAAAGAATGCCCTAGTAATCAAGCTTCTTGTCTTTCCTGCTTGTTATTAACGAAATAAATCTTTGTGCAAATCGTGTGCTGTCAAAAATGTATGATTTACCATGAGATAATTTTTTAAAGTATATTTCTTGAAAGCCAAATGTGGACCAGAGGATCAGCTCTATAAAAACAAAGGACTCCCATCTGTTTCCTTTTGTGTCAATGAAATAGAATTTCTTAGGTAGGCCACTCTAGAAATAGCTATTGTAATGTTTAACAACTTTTTAAAAACTAAAACAATGACCCTCTCTCAATCATTTTTCCTTGTCCTCCTTTGTAGTCCTACCATTCTGTGTTGCAAGAACAATAATCTGTCTTATTTTTTTAATGGAATTCTTTCTCTCCTGCCTGCTTTTATTTACTGGTGACCTTCTACTCACAAAGGATTGATTATCACTGTCAATCATCCAGACCCTGTGTTTATCAGCTCCTGCCCTCAGAAAATTTGAGAAAGGAAGGACAAGAAGGTAAAACTCCTGAACTGACTCGTGGGTTGGGAGGTGAAATAAATGGACAACGTGAGCTATAATGACAAGATTCTAACATGCTGCCGCCACTCAGGATCTACCTGTGTTTTTCCTTCAGAAGTCATTCAAAAATATATATTGCATGGTACGCTTAACCAACCCTATAAAGAGGCTGAAGTCATCATAAGAGAGGGAACTTGTGTTTCATACATCTCCTTTTCCCCTTTTCTCTTCTCACAAGCCACGAGTTAGCTGGAATTATGTTCCTCATCTTCGATATGTTTGTAACTTAGATGATGACAGAGGACATATTTTGTTTTGTGAACTGAAGTTATCATGAAGATTTCATTATTCAGGGCCTCAAACACTTCATTTCTCACCATTACCCTCTGGAGAATCTGTGGATTTTTTTTTAAGAGGTGGCAAGTTATGTGTGAACATTTCAAGATTCCTAGCCTCCTTCGAAGCTCATTCTATATTCACTGCAATCACTTGCTGAAATGCGTTTGTTATCCATGTGCACTGCACATCTATTTGGGTATCCGAGGTGTGCTATTGTGAATTATCCTTGTTTGACAAGCTGTGAGCAGTTTCATCCCTTCCTTGACTGAAGTACTCCAGGGTAGATATTTTCTTGCCATTATTTATTTGCCTTAAGAGGTAAGCACGATCCCACATGGGGGTTGTTTCTAATTATACTCGCCATGATGGCTAAGTGCTCCGCCACTGACTGAAAGGTCAGAGGTTTGAACTCATCAGATGATCTGCAGGACAAAGATGTAGCAGGCTGGTTTTTAAAAGATTTATAGCCATGGAAACCCTGTAGCACCATTCTCATCTGTCCTGTAGTTTCGCTCTGAATTTGCATCAATGTGGCAGTGTATTCTGCTTTACCATGATCATTAAAGTTAGCCAGAAAGCTCTGTCTCATAGTGTATTCATTGAAAGTGAGCGATTTTTCAAACATCCACATTTGCCTCAGGTCACATAGTGGGGTCACACTACTTTATAAGATCATACAGCATGTTAAAAAGAATAACCAGGCTGTGGGATAAAAAAAGGAAATCATGAGGATCTAAGAGAGAGCCTATGAATAAGACCAATTTTAATAAAGTTTAAGTTCATGACATTTAGATATAACAGCCCAGATTTGTGGGGGGAAGAAAAACACATGAAAAGTATTGTGAGTTTCAAAACTTCTAAGAACGAAAAGAAATGTTAGTTCTTGCTTAAAATACAATGCAAAGAATGGAATTTCACAGTCTATTATTATCGCCTCACACAATATGACTTGTACACGTCTTCCCCTCTAGAACTCTAAGATTTCATTTTCTTTGTGTGGAGACAAGGCAAAAACAACTACCATATGTTCTTCAGGTTTTGAAAGAGATAATCCTCTGACCATACCTCATGGTTTGAGAATACATGAAGAATGGTTTTGTCTCTTGCATAATCTTACAGTGGAAATAAACTGAGGCATCATTTTGCCTTTTGACTCTCAAGGTGAGTAAATAAAGACTCAATAATGAAGGCTGGCACTGGAGACAACACCACAATCTGATGAAGGCTTGGCATGACTTGGTCCGATAATGCCATAAACAGTAAAAAATCAGTTACTTCAGTAACTTGAAGTTACCATATTTATTGGAGTATAAGCTGACCTGACTATCAGCCAAGGTACCTAATTTTACCACAAAACTGCATTAAAAATGTGCTGAAAGACTCAGCTTCGACAAAAGTATATATGGTAAGAAATAAGAGAAAATACAAATAATTAGCTTCTTTTTAAATTATAAAATAAGGAAAGGATTAAAACACAGGAAAACTGAAGACTCTGAGATCTAAATCTGGACATTGAGCCCTAGTGACATAGAGGATGCCGGGTTGGGCTGCTTCTCTCAAGGTCAGCAGTTCAGAACCAGCTGGTCTCCCTTTGGAGAAAGATGAGGCATTCTCTTCCTGAAAAGAGCTAACAGTCTCTGAGACACATGGAAAGTTCTACCCTGACCTTAGAGTGTCATTGTGAGTCAGAATTGATGCACTGGTGATGGAAATTGTGGGCATGGTTTATAATACATATATATATGTAATTTATGAGTAAGCATCATGTCTTTCCATGTCCTGTGAAGTAAATAAATGAGCAGGTGATCCATAGACTCGTACTATTCTCACATCAGCCTGTTCCTTCTCCATTGGGTTCGCGCAGGCAACTGAGATCCTCACTCTGGGAAGTAAGTCCTATCACGTCCAGGAAGCGAGCTCAGTTCAGATTGCAGTGTGTGCAATTGGCCGCGATGCCTCAGTGAGGTTGTGAGCCCAGGCGATGGTCCTGAGCAGATCTGTCGGCGCACCCCCGGGTGCTGACTTTGACTTTATTTAATGCACTGTCTTCGTCCAATTCACATCACTGGAATTCTTCAGTGAATGGTAGTCTGGTACTAGAGATGAAGTCCATGATTCAGAGTCCGTGTGTTGACGTCCTGACCGCAGCCTATTCCCCATAGGGTCTTCTTTCATGCCGGTATATTCCACTCCCACTTTTACCTCCAGCATTTTAGGGAGTGAATAAATGGCTTTGAAGCAAAATCACAAGAATGCCCCTTGCCCGTGTTTAACTTCAGCAGGGCTGGTGGATAATATATGCAATGAAAAAGTAGGCAAGTTGATCTGTGGCAGGCACACGTGCAATTTCTGCATAACCATTTGGCCTCAAGTGAGAATGACATTTATCTGAAAAGATGATTTTCTTTTTATTAAAAGGCAAAAGATTTATATGACTTGAAGAGAAATGAGAATATTAAGAACTATTTTATTGTTAGTTTACAAAAAGTAACTAATGAAGGTTACCACCAACAGTTTTAACTCATGTTGGTAATACCTATCGTACCCTGCTATGATAACAATAGTCTTTCATCTCTGTGGTGCTACTACCCCTACTGATGACGACAGTCTAATCATGAGGAAAAGTATCAGACAAGTACCAACTGAGGGGGCGTTCTATGAAATATCCAATCACAACTCCTCCAAACCGCAGAAGTCAATAAAAACAAGGAAGTCAAAGAAACTGCCACATAAGGAAGCCTGCCTTGGTCCACAATCAGCGATCATGGAAGTATGGAAGTAGCAGTCAAAATATCAAAAGATGTGTCGTATCGGGTAATCTGCTCAGGAGATTTCTTCAGAGTATTGGAAAGCAAGGATGTGACTTTGAGGAGCCAAGCCTTACTATTTTCAATGGCCTCATATGCATGTGCCAGATGTATGTTGAATAAGGAAGACTGGAGAAGACTCGGTGCATTTGAATTGTGTTGCTAGCAAAGAATATCAGTTGTACCATGGACTGACAAAAGGACAAACAAATCTGCCTTTTAAGAAGTCAAGCCACATCAAACGGGGTGGGGGGGGGAGGGGAGGTTTGCTGGACACATATCACTGTGTGCACACATCCGCAAGGTGCCCACTGAGAACACGTAGGAGCATGAGCAAGAGTGGTGAAGAAAGCAGATGGTGCCCAGCTATCAAAAATACTGCATCTGGGGTCTTAAAGGCTTGAGTGTAAACAAGCAGCAATCTAGCTCAGGAGCAACAAAACCCACCATAAAAGAAGCTCACTTGCCTGTGCGATCATGAGGTGCTAAAACAATCAGGTATCAGGCATCAAAGAACCAAAATCAATGGACCAATTGACTCCTGATATGATCACTGAAGACAAATGGATACAGAGGCAAACAGAGTAGAAGAAACGAATGGTGCCCAGCTACCAAATCATTGCATGTCTGGAGTCTTAAAGACTCAAAGACTTGAAGATAAACAAGTCACCATGCAGCACAGAAACAGCAAAGCCCACATGGAAGAAGCACACCAGCCTGTGTAATCAAGAGGGGCCAAAGGGAGCAGGTATGGAGCATCAATGAACAAGAATCAGATCATTACGAATGAGGTAGAGAGCAGGGTGGGAACCTAAGGCTCACTGGTGGGTAATTGGTCACCCCTTTACAGGGGAGTCATGGGGATGATAAAGACCAGTCAGGATGTAGCTGGCAGTGATGATGCATACAACTTTCCTCTAGTTCCTGAGGCCTTCCCCGCCCCGCCCCCTCCCTCCCACCCCCATCCCAACTATCATGATCCCAACTCTACCTTACAAATCCAGATGGACTGGAGAAGGTACACTGGTAGAGAGGGGAGCTGGAGATATGGGGAAACCAAGACGGATGAGCCTGTTTGGGCCACTGGTGAGATGTGTGGAGAGAAGGTGGGGAAGGGCCACGGAACCAACTGCAAGTTTATACACATAAGCTCCTATTTGAAGGATGGACATCAAAGGAGGGTGTTGGGGGAAGGCCGGGCAGTATAAGATGTGACAGAACAATAATAATTTATAAAGTATTGAAGGTTGATGGGGAAGGGAGAGCAGGGGGAGAGGGGAAAATACAGAAAGCCGATATCAAAGGCTCAAGGGGAAAGGCAGATGTTTGGAGAATGATAACAGCAGCGGACATGTGAAGGTGCTTGGCACAGTATGTTTATTTATGTATTGTGAAAAACGATGTATGAGCCCCCAATAAAATGATTTTTAATTTAAAAAAAAGAAGTCAAGCCAGACTGCTTGTTAGAGGTGAGGATGGCAGGTGAGACTTCATCTTATAATATTTGGGGCATGTTATCAAAAGACACCAGAATCTGGAGAAGGACACCATGCATCGTCAAGTAGAGAGGGGAGCAGTAAAAATCAGGGAGGCCCTGGATGAGATGAATTGGCACAATGGATATAACAACGGGCTCAAACATAAGAACAAGTGTGAAGACGGGCCAGAACCAGGCAGTGTTTCCTACTATCATGCACAGGGTCACCAAAGGTCAGAATCAACTCAATGATACCTCCTATTAAAGGGAAGCCTGAACCAAATAGAATGTGGCATTCTGGATGAAAAAGAACATTACATTAAAATTTTAATATAATATGTACTTCCATGAATAATAGCATCTCAATATTGGTTCATTCATTTTACAAATGAGCCACACAAATGTAGGCTCATCATAGCCTGAATGTGGATTATGAGACTCCTCTGTACTTTCCTTGAAATTTTTCTGAAAAATCTAAATCTTTTCTAAATTGTACTAAATCAATATACAAAAGGAAAGAATTCTGTAGACCAGTTTTATATTTTTAAAAATTACCATCTATAGATGTTGAGGAACAGTACTTAAAGGATGATAAGGCAGGGGCCTCTCAGGCATTTATCTTGGTTACAACTCTGCTTTAAAAAGAGACAAGATGTGACCAAGCCAAAAAATGCATGCATATCAATAAAGAGTTGCAGTGAAAACCAAGTCAGTGAATGCAGTCATGCCATGTAAGTGATGAAAATGGGAAGAGGAATACAAATAATATTTTGAAAATACCACTCATTCACTATCCGACTTAGAATGCTTGGAAATATATCAGTCTCTGATGCACGTGTGTGGTAAAACCTCAGAGACTGAATGCTAGAAACTTATGAAGATCATGTCAATTGGGGGGAAATGGAATCACCTAGGTAGCAAATAAAATCTATTTATCACATCCAAGAGGAAAAATGAAACTTAACATGTGAAAGCTATTTTTAGAACATACCGAGTGAAAGAGAATAATGTGCAGCAAAAATTTTTGAAATTCAAAGGTGACTTAGCCCACTCTTCTGGCTCGCTGGGAGCTGTCAGGAAAAGTCTCAATGGGAATATGTGTCAGTTTGGGTTACTCCACTAGGTTGGAATTAGGAAATCATAAAATAGAAGACTTGGTGAAAGGTCAGACAGAGAACTGACTTATTTATTGCTCCTTCTCCCCATGTTCCTTTAGGAAAATAACGCATATTTAAAGTCAAGTACTTTCATGTTTCCAGAAGAAACTGAAAATGCCCAGATTCGGTATAAAGTAGTAGATGATTATAAATAACAGCCATCAATTGTTGGTCTGATAAGGAGTAGAAGAATTCAGCTCTGTGTTTGAACTCATTAATTCATTATCTCCATTCATTCTTAAAATAACTATGCAATGGATGTTAGTATCAATGCCACTTTGAAGGAAAGTTAGGTGATTTAATATTTCTTACCAGTGAACTGGGAACTTGAGATTGGATACGAGGGATTTTTTATTTTTCTGACTCTTAATCAGAGGCATTTAGATTACAGATACTCTCTTTGTTGCTGAAAGCTTATTGAACCAGCAATTCTGAGAAAGCACTTACAATAATTGAAAGCCATGCAATCTAAAAAATCTTCAAGTAAGAGGTAATTGTGTAAGTTCTGCTTGAATGTGTCCAATGAAAAGACTCCTCACCCCATCCTAAAAGAATCTATTTATTCTAGAATCCAAGATCACAGCTGTTAACAGAAGATTTAATATCTGCTACTAGAGACATATCATCTAGTTACTACCAAATATATTCATGCTAATCATATGTCCGACACTGAAGACCTTGGCTGCTCCCTGAAAGATTGGTTCAAGATCACTCAAAGGCACCTTGGAGAAAGGCGGGCAATCGACTTCTGAAAGATCAGCTACTGAAAACAATGGAATACAGATCTTCCCTGAGACACATACAGTCTCCAGGAGCAGGAATCAACTTCTCAGCAACTGCTTTGGGATGTGAGAATTTATGGAATAGTTACCCTGTGCAAAACACTATCTGAGAGACTAGGAACTCAGATCTGTCCTGATTAGGCCCATATTTATCATTTGTCAGAATAACTAAGGAGATCACTACAATATTTAGAACCATATTTGTCTCTGTTCTACAAGTGAAGACAGGTAGAGGCTTTCTCAGAGCCACAATGATGTTATAATACATCAGAATATGTTTAGACAAACACTTCCATGACCAATGTGCAATGAGTTTCTCTCTCTCTCTCTGTCTCTGCGTGTGTGTGTCTGTGTGTGTTTGTCATCCTCCTGCTCCTCACGCTTGCTCTCTCCTTCCTCTTCCCTCTCCTGCACTCTATTCTTTTTCTTCTGTTTCTCTTCATCCTCTTCCCGCTCCTTCCCCTCCTCTTCTTTCTGTCCCTCTCCATCCTCAGCTCACTCTGAGAGCAGTCAGGTGCCATGTTGTGAGCTGCCCTACAGAAAGGTATGCGGAGCAAGTAGCTAATATCTCCAGAAAGTATTCAGCTAAAGATCAAAGGAGTTGAGTGTAGGAACATGCTGTCCCCCATTTGAGCGTGAGATGACAAGATGCCAGCTAAATGGAAACCACTTGCGTTTCTGACATGACTTCATTTCACATACTTTGGCCATGTTATCAGGAGGGGCCAATCTGTTTGTAAAGTTTTGGATCAGTGATATAGAAGAAGACCTGCCATGAGATGGGTTGAGATGGCTGTGACAATGGGCTCATGACAATGGACTCAAACGTGGCCATGCCTGGGAGGAAGGAGTGGACAGGGCAGGGTTTTGTTCTGTTGTACAAAGGATTGCTCTGAGTTAGATGTCACTTGATGGCACCCAACAACACATCCGCATTTCACAAGTCTGTTGAGAAAAAGAGGGGCTCCAAGTACCTTTTCATCCAAATCACAACTCACAAATCTTAGCAATGCCGCCTTATCTTAACAACCTAAAACATAGCTAGTGAACCCTCTGTCATCTTTCTGACATGGTAAGTTTCATTAAATGATCATATAGCAATGCAAATAAATTTTTTTCAATAGGAAGTGATCATCAAGAGCGCGACCTTGATGTCATAACTTACCATATTATATTTCTACTTTGGCACATACATAAACAAGCTACTCTTTGGCATCTCTGTACTGAGAATATGGGTGCAGTTCTGCACTCCCCTGAGTTTTAACTAGGTTTGCAGTTCCCACAGGCACTGACTAGAGTGAATTTTAATAACTATACAATGTGCTACATTTGGTGTGCAAGGCAGGAAAAAAGATTTCTATATTTTCTTATTAGAATAGAATGCCACAGGCAGCAGTCCTCATGATCATATCATATTCCCTAGATACTATGCAGTGTGTCTACCAATCCCTGAAGCTGCCTCTACATTTTGAAAAGAAAAGGGAAAAGAAAGATTGCCTGTGGCAATTCCTAGGGAATATAACTGTGGAGATGGGGGGGGGGGGGCAGTATTACTACTAGAAAAAGGTTGAAAATTACTAAAAAGAGATATTTGAGTAATGCATTTCTGACACATCCCCACCAGACTACCACAGTTCCATGAATTCTTTCTTTACACCATAACCTACTCCCACCTTGTTTCAAATTGTGGGCATTCTGAAAACAAGAAGGCCCCCCTACCCTCCCAGGGTCTGTATTTGCCTGTAGGCTATTTGCCACACAGAAGAAAAGTATCTGCAGAATCCATAAGGAATGAGCTTAATTTGGATAAAGAAGGAGGTCATTGTGATTCAGCCCAGTTTGTCTTTGAGGCTGATCAAAGACAACAGGGAATTTCCTGGAATCCATGTTTGCATTTCTCATGACAACCAATTCCTCAAATGGCTGAGCTTGGTAGAAACCCTGACATGGTTCCCCTGATCTTGGATCCTGGGCCTCTGCACTTGATCTGTGATCGTTCTGCTTTCCTGGATCACCATTCTGCATGACGGGCATGCAGTTATATGGGTCTGAAGAGGGGCTTTTGGACGCGTGGACTTGACTGGAATGCTTTCTTGATACATAGTAAATTATTGATCTAATGCTCTTTCTCACGCATACAAGAGTGTCACTGGATTTTTTTCTCTAGACAACCTGGCCTAAGACACTTATATATCTCTCTTGGAGGATTAGCTCATTTTATAAGTAATAGAGAAATTTTTAAAAAGTACTATTTTTATTCATTCAGTATAGTAAAATGAGTACCCCTTTCTCATCCATAGATAATAGCTAGGGTATTTGCCTCAGTTTTGTGGAATGCTTGACAATTGTCTAAAGTAGCACCCCCCCCCCTTCCCCACTCACTTAGAGCGCTAGTCCATGCAAATTTCAGATCATTTACATATTGAGCTGTGGGAACCCACTCTGCAGCAGAAAGGGGAGGATTTCTGCTTCCATACACATTTAGTCTTAAAAACTTACATGGGGCAGTTGCAGTGGAGCCTCTAGGGTCTTCATGAGTGGGAAATTGATGCCACAGCAGGAGTCTGGTTTGGGTTTGGGTTTTAGTTTAACTTTAGAATCCCAGGTAGTGTAATAAAAGAAAGGTTAGGAATTTAAAACCACCCCTCCCTTTGCAGGAGAAAAGACCTGGCGATCCCGACCCACCAAGACTGTCTGTGGTCTAGAAACCGCTTCAGACCCTCTTTACTCTGACACAGGGTAAATGGGTGATGAATCAGAATGGAGTCTAAGAAGAGCACTAGGAACACCAACACGTCACCCGAGTTAAGGTGAAAATGCTGAGCATTTCTGCGTCTGAGAATTACGTTGTAAATAGCCGTCGGTGCCAAACTAATCACATTGATTCTACAGAGTAGACTAAACCCCACTCTCCTTCTCCAACACAAAGTTCTCCTTCTTTTTCTAAGAGTGCAATCTTCCACAAAGCGCTCATTAATCTGCCTCCGGAAGCAATGCTTTAAGGAAGGCAAAGCCTCTGGACACGTTGGTAATCAAGCTGTGCCCTTGGGAGGCGCCGGTTATGTGTCGTTAAGTCATGACCATTACGTGTCAGAAAATGCTCATCAGCTTCCCGGGTGTCCTGATTAGAATCCGTTTGGGGGGATGTCACACTTCATTGAAAGGCCACATTTACTTTAAAACATACAACCTTTGCAATTTTGCCTGAAGGCTGAAAACTTTAGATTTTTCTTCCCCGCTTTTATTTTTCATCATGGAAAGATGTGATCTCAAATAACGCCTTTCTCATTAAAAAAAAAAAAAAAAAAAGTTAAGCATATTAAAAATAACACCACAGTTTATCACCTTATGTTTCAAGGGTATGAGGTCACTTTTCCAATTATGCATTTAGGCTCTAAAGGAAAAAGGTAAAATCATAAGAATATGATGCAAACTCACCATCCTTGCGTCCGTTCGAAGCTATGTGGGTTTCTGCAGCTATACATCTTTACAGGAACAGAACACTCCTATTTCTCCCACCTGCCTAGGGCCCGGTGTTTTTGAGCTGCTGGCCTTACACTAAGCATCCCAATGATAATCCACTATGCCTCCATGGCTCCTAATAATCTTTTTTCTTGCGGGGGGAGGGGGGCATCACTGCCCTCTGGTGGTCGTGGGAGCTACCCAGCCTTGCTCCTGGAAAGCCACTGCTAGATTTGAACCGCCAAGCCCTTGGGCCACAGTCCGGCACTCAACCACTAAGCCACCGGGGCTCAGCCTGACTCCTAATAATCTTAGATGGTAAAAAAAAAAAAAAAAAAAAAAGTATTTTACTTATTTTGAAATGAAATAACAACCTTATTCCTAAATGAGGCAAGTGTTACCTTCCAAATAAAGTTTTGAAATTTTGTTTAAGATGGTTGTCCTTTCAACTGACAAAGCGTGGTGCAACAGGGCTTCAAATGCTCACGAAAAAAAAGGGTACTGTCATTTAATTTCACTTTCACATGAACGTTTTAAACTCCCCTTGCATTGGCATTTTCAAAAACCAAGATTTCGATAGGCGTTGGTCCTCTACAGTGAAAGAAAATGCCTAGAAGGTCTGGTGTGTGATAAGGTGAAAGAAATGAGAGCTTAAACAGGACTCACCAATAAGAGCTAGGCATCTGCAATATGGGGGCGAGACACTTAAGGTTTGATTGGCTCGGATCCAGGAGGAAGAAGGAGGAAGCAGAAGACTCGCAACCTCATTATCTTCATCAGATGCTTATGTAGTATGGCAGAAAAATTAGAAAATGTAGCCATAATCCAATAAAATGGGTTATAAAAAAATTCATTGCCATGGAGCGTATTTCAACTCAGAGCAACACAATAGAACAAGAGAGACTGCCCCTGTGGCTTTCTGAGACTGTAAACTTTTTTTTTGGGGGGGGGGGAACATCACTGCCCTCTGGTGGGAGTGGGAGACCCAGCTTTGCTCTTGGAGAGCTGCTGCTGGATTTGAACCACCAAGCCAGTGGACCGCAGTCCCGCACTCAATCACTACGCCACCAAGGCTCAGCGAGACGGTAAATCTTTACAAGAGTAAAAAGCCTCGTCTTTCAACCAAAAGCAGCTAGTGGTTTCACACTACTGACCTTGAGGTTGACTATAATTGGTACAGATTCCAAACAAAGCAAAATATAAATTTACTACAAGGACATCTAAAGAGGAGGAAAGCAAGGTCGAGGCCCAGAACCATGCCAATGCCAATTGTACAATAAAGATAGGAGGTCATCCACACGCTCGGGAGAGAGTGTTTTTTAAAAGGGTGACTCTTCAAGATCATCCCCATAAAGGACCTACTCCTGACACTCACTTATGGTTTACAAGCAGGTAGACATTTTATAATGAGAGAAAGAACTCTCACCCCAACCCCCAAACTAAACCAGCACCATCTAATTGATACTAACTGATCCTACCCTTTGTAGGAGTGGCTTGGTGTGTTGTTGATATTTTAGCCAAATGCTATTTGGATTTTTATAAGATCATTCACAGGCCATATAAAACTACTAACTTAAAAATTAGTCTGCTACATCTGATCAAACATTTAATTAACTCAACCCTCAAGTGGTGACCAGAACAGCTTCTCTTTGATGAGACCTGTGATATTAGCTGGTATTGACAATTTGCAGACCTTCTATAGGCCTCAAGTCAGACACTCAAACCCCGGGTATTAATCTTCATGGGAGAAACTGGTGGATTTAGACTGTTGACCTGGGAGTGACATGGAGCCCTAGTGACAAAATGGTTATGTGCTGGGCTGCTAACCTCAGAGAGTTTATTAGTTCAAAACCGCTGAATGCTTCTCCAGGAGAACGATGAGGCTTCCTTACTTACTAGATCTTGGGAACTCACAGGGGGAAATTCTACCCAGTCCGAGAGGGGCACTGAGTCAGAATTAACGCAATGGCAGTGAGGTAGTTGAGTTAGAGGCTATAAATGGGCAATCAGGGAGCACACCGTGAGGCTAACTGACCTCGTTACACCTTTTCAAGTTTTCTGGCTTTGTTTTTTAATAGCTCCCACGATCCCACATCAAACCACTGCGCTGTGCATGATGGAGACATAACCAACTCTAGAAAACCTAGCATCCACACTTAAAGAGCCCTAGCAGCACAGCAATTAAATGTCAGATTGCCGTTCCCTGATTTGAACCCACCGAGGGAGAAAAGGCCTGGTTCTGGTTCTGATTCTGGTTCTCTAAAACTCACAGAAAGGGAAGCCCTGTGGGGCAGTCCTACTTTGTCATATAGTAGGGGGATGGAGAGTACTGTAATGAGTTGGAATTGACGTAGAAGCACATCACAGTAAAACCTACTCTTGAGGAAATTGTAATGGACTACATATGTGTGTATCATAGTATGATGTAATGATGCTTCTTGTCTTCATCACTTCATAAATTTAAGAACAGTGAAGAACAAACTAACTTCCCAGCATTGTTATTTGAACTAAAAAACCACATACAATGATAGGCTAGAACACAGCAAATAATAAATAGTGACAATTATTATATGCCCATGCACATACACTATGCTCACCCCACTTTCTTTAAATAAAAGTAATTTTTAAATCATCAATAAACTATGAGAATATTAATAAGTATAATTACAATTGTAGAAAACTACCAGTCATTTTTATTGATTTCTATCTAAGTGTAATTCTATAAATCTAGATAGTTGTAGAAATGGAAAATGATCTTGTATTATTAGTCTAACAAATTGTGTTAAGATAAAAATAGTGAGCTTGTAAAAGAGGTTAACGGACTCTTTATTAAATTCTCATATAAAATAAAATTAATACTAGGAGAAAATATAATATGCAAGGGAATAGAGAATAATTAGAAATTTAAAATAATTTCCCTACTGGAGATACTTCAACTAATTTACTCCTTTGGGGAAACTTAAACCTTTTCTAACATAAATCTAAACAATGAAGGAAGGAAGAAAAAAACTAAGATTAATACCAATATCTCTCAAACACAATAATCATGTTAGTTCTCCATACTTGAAGAGGGACATAATATTATTCCCTCTCCTATTGCAGAAGGTCAGCAAAAAAGAGGAAGACCTTCAATAGGATGGACTGACACAGTGGCAGAAACAAGTTCAAACATAAAAATGATTGTGAAGATAGCATAGGACCAGACATCATTCTATAATCCATGGGGTCTATATGAACTAGAGCCAGCTCTCAGCCACCCAAAAGTAACAACATATTCTGATTATTAAATGAATTCACAAATCCAAAGTATTTAGGACATTGCCTACTGCAATAAGTGCTAAAAAGCATTACCATCTTCATTACATTTATTATTACTAATGATGTAAGCATAATTCTGTAAGACATCTCAAGAAAGGCAACTTCATAGTGCCAATAATAAATATGTTCTGTTCATTTACTAGTTTAGTTTTGGCATGCTTATTACTTTGATTGTGGTAATAATAATTTAAGAACCAATAGTAATTTGCTTATTAAGAATATCAAGCAATTGGTTCATGTCAAAGATTTTATTCTCTTATGGGTCTACTGACTATAATGACCTGTGATTATTTTAGTCAATGACCACAGATTGAAACTCTAATACTAATAAGCTGTGCTCAATGAATTCTGCCTTTCACAAAGAAACAGATGAGAAGAGTCAAATTGATTTGGTATAAATTAATAGAGAACCATGAATAAAACACACTCCTTATTGATCATAACTTAGGACGTATTGTTGTTGTTATTGGGTACCATCAAGTCTGTTCCTACTTACCCTGGGAGTCCATATTGTATTAATGAATTATATTTTCTAAGACTAGAAAAACTCTTGTGGATGACCTGGAGGAAGCTATCATCTTTTTTAAAAAATATAGGCTCAAATATGGAAAATAACTTACCCTGGCACACATAATTACTTTGTAGCAGAGATTGATTGCTACACCATGTTTTGTATTATTTTCTACTATCCCACATTTATGAAATACAAGTATTGGTTTATAAATTAATAACCACTACTTCTGAGAAGTTCATTTTTAAAATTCCATTACTTTAGCCTTGTAGCATAGTATTCCATGATAAGCAATTCAATCCAATGATAAAATACAGGACTTTAAAAGCCATTATAAGAACTTTGCCTTTTAGCTAAAGAGAACAAGGGAGTTATTTTAGAGTTACATTTTGAGCGAAGGGTGAGGGTGTGGATTGAACTGTGTACTTTCTAAAATATGTGTGGAAATCATAATGCTTATAGTTGTAGTTATATTATCACGTAGGAATGGATTTTCTTTGGTATGCTAATTAGAAAGAATTAGAGTCTCATTCAACTTACTACCATCAAGTCAACTCTGACTCATAAGGACCCTAAAGGACAGGGTAGAACTGCCCCCAGGGGGTTCTGAGACTGCAACTCTTCACAGAAGTAGAAAGTTCCATCTTTCTTCAGAATACCATCTTGTGGTTTCAGGCTATTAAGTTTGCCCTTGGAAGCCCAGGGCACAACCCATGACACCACCAGAGCATCTAGAATGTTAGAGTGTTGCTTTCGCGGTTGTGAGGTGCTGAGGGATTGAATCCAATGCATCAGGGCCCTAGAGCAGCAGAGCAAACTACTGTCTGGGCCTGTGTCATCCTTACGATGGTTGTTATGTTTGAGTCTATCAAAGTAGCCACATTGTCAGCCCCTCTTGTTGACGCTTCATCTTTGTGTGTGTGTGTGTGTGTGTGTGTCTCTTTACGTACACAAGCATGATTATCTTTTTCCAGGAACTGACGCCTCCTGATGATTTCAAAGTGTATGAGACAAAGCCATGCCATCACCCACTTCTAAGGAGCTGTATTTTTAGGACAGATTTGTTTGTTTTTCTGGCAATATGGAGTGTATCTTAAGCCAATCTCTTCTTAAATATAAAAGAGTACATTAAGCAAGTACATACTAAAACAGCAAATATCCTACTTCTATACCACTGGTCTTTAAAATGAAGAGAAGACACAGAGGCAAACATTGGAAGAAATGATACCTTGGGACACTGCAGCTGGAAGCGAGGAGATACCAGAAGCTAGGGAGGACAGCATGAACCAGCTTCTATCTCGGAGCCCTGGGAAGAATTAACACAGCCAACAACCTGATGTCCAAAATTATAAGACCGTGAAGCAGTAACCCTAACTCTAGTAAGCCACTCAGTTTGTAGTATTTTGGTATGACAGCCCTAAAAAATCCCTGTAAAAAATCAAAATGTTCCTAGGCCTTAGACTTGAAGGTCTTTGGTGTGGAATTCATCTCATGAAAAGGGGGAAATCAATCATGAGAAGGGAAGACTGGTTCTAAGTTTCACATAATGTCACTTCTTTGCTTTGTCCCCAACTCAGTTCCCTATGAACTCGAATCTTCATCCAAGGGAAAGGAGAACTGTGAACAAAGGCTGGGTTCCCCCAAGTACAAAAGCATGGGATGACAGAGTAATACCACACCGAGTCTTCTTCAGGACATCATCCTCAAAGGGAGAGGTGCTTTCCCTCACTGTGACATTCACTGTGGTACTATTTTGGCATCTCCTGAACTCCAGATGTGAGTGACAGTGATGGCTAACATTCAGCAGTGTTCTCAGAAACTTAGGCATTCATTATAATAGTTCCCTAGGATATATTAATAGAATCGGCAATGGCAAATCAGAGAAGAAGAAACCATGGATATCTGACTTCTTAATAAGCGAGCACATATGAGATGCTTAGAAATATTTGCATGAGCTCAATTGCATTATGTAAGTGTAAACAGGAATCAGAGAAACTTAAGTTTACATTATTATCCTTGTCCAAATGTTAAATAATGATGATAGGATGAGTTCTTTATACACCAATAACTCACTGCTGTACTTTTTTATTATAATTGTATTTTTACAATCAGGTAGTCTATCACCAAAGCTCACATATTTGCCACATCTGTTCCTAATCTCCAAACCAAGGTAGATCAACTCTTTGGGAATAATAAAGTGAATGAATGCTGCAAAACAGACTATTGTTGTTGTGTGCAAACTACAACCATGAGGACATTTTAAAATAAGCCCCCTTCATAAAAGCAGTCATTAACCAAGGCAGTTAAAAGGATCAAATCTCAATTGATCAAATCAAATGTCAGGTGCCCTGATGCGTATAAGAATCTCATTTAGTGTAGGTCTCAATAATGCTGCTTGCATCCTTGATAGTAAAAGAAATCATATCCCTCCTTTCAACATTCCTTCTTGAAATATTTTCTTTCTGGTCTTTATTTGAAATGATTCTAGACATCTGCACCGAGTTGAAGAAGCCAAAATGAAATTTTATGCCAATTGGCTCCTCTCACCCCAATGTGGCCTTGGCTTTATCAGACCTTCTTGTCAAACATCTTGTGAAGTCTCTACTTCCAATGGATAGTAAATCTGAGTTCATAGTATGGCAGATGCTATTCCAAATGCGTGTTTCAGTCAACCCTCTAAATTTGTAATCTTTACAAATAGATGGAGCAAAGGGATCATCTCCACTGTTGCCCTTCCTTGATTATAACACCATTCACTTTTCTGTGTTTAGGAAATATGAAGGCAGAAGTGATTGCTTTAAGGGTGGGGGGAAGATCACATATAAAGAATAACACTCCAGGACCATCCTTGTCTTGGCAAACATCCTGACTTCTGAATGCTGCAAAAGAGATCCTTACATCTTCTGAAATCATGTCATCATCTTGTCATCTAAGAAAACAACAATTTATGGGACCAGAAAATGCCCTTCCACTCAACACGGCCCATCACACCCACTTCTGGGGTCAACAAGTCCAGTTGGGGAGAGCAGGACTTGGTGTGCCAAAATCCGAGAGGGAGATTTACCTGCCGATGAGTAGGAGCTCTCCCACCACGCCAAGGCGCCGCATGGCACTCAGGAGCCCTCGGACTGTCATGCCTTCGCAGAAGCAGACCACCACTCTGGCCTTGGGAAGCCGCTCTCGGAGCTTGCGCAGGAGTCGGTCAAAGCTCTTCTCCCCAGCATTACTGTAGATTTTGTCTGAGTGGGCGATGCAGAGGCCTTCCTGGGCAGCCAGCTCTTTGAATGCGTCCATTCCACTCTCTCCATAATTTCCTGTCCAGAGATAATCAACAGGTGCTCAAGATAACCACAGCAGCAACAACATTAAAGACATAACAAAGATTTGTTTGGTCAAAGAGAGTGAAGGGGGACAAGCTTGCAAAATAATGTGTGGGGATCATTGGGACAAACAGAAGCTGATCTTCCTATCAGGAGGAGGGAAGGGGAATAAATAAATATTATTATTATCAAATGATCAACTATGGGCAGCTGAGGAGAAACCATGAGAGCTAGGACAGCTACAGCAAATGGATTTTGTAAACTAAAAGGCTGTCGCCCTATTTTGCAATCATGATTAATAGTGGCTGTCCCAGATTTTAACAATGTGGGAGAGATCAGCACACTGCGGTAGGAAGGTCAGTCTGCACCAAGAGAAGGCTTATTCATTTTGAGGGCTTGCTGGAGCTGACTGTCTGGTTAGGAGGGAGCCACACATGTTGATATAACGTCCTGCAACATTTCCCGCTCAGTGGGTAAGCAAGGCCTTTCATACACCTGGCCAAACCAGAGAGTGGTAGATGAGAGGCAGGTATCAGGTCTCAGTCACAATCCACCACCATTGGATGAAGGGAGGAGATTGGAAGAGATTGATGTCTTATGTTTTGATTTCATCATTTCTAGAATGAAATATACTAAGATCCCATGAGAATCAATGAGATAAAAAATTGTACCAATTTTACCAATTCTCCACCTCTCCATTTCACTGAAAATGTTAACCTCTGTCTTTATAGCTTCCATATAACTATGTCCCTGGGTAGTAGAAACTCTGCCCCGTAGTTAAGCACTTGACTATCGACTGAAAGGTGAGTGGTTCAAACCCACCAAGAGAGAAATGACTAGGCAGAGAGGCCTTGGAAATGGCTTACCAAAAAAAATCACAGCCTCAAAACCCCCATGGAGCAGTTTTACTCTGTAACACATACATCAGAACTCACTCAGTGACAATCATTTCTGGGTTTGGTTTCGTTTTAAATACCCCCTATTCCTGTTTCCAAGTTGAAAATTTTAAGACCTGGGTAACTCTCTATCCAACATCATTATTTTCTTTATCCCTCAGCTTCCTGCTTTCGTCATGGGCAACCGTTTGATGTGGTTCTCACAACAGTTTCAACACCTCTGAGTGTGATGTCAAACTTCTCAGGGTCTGATTATCTCCTCTTAGCCTTGAGGATCATTATTCAACCTCATACCTATCCCAAATCCATTAATTTCATCATTCCTTCTCCAGTCTCTCACTTCCCCACATCACCTAGCTATATATTACTGTGTGGTGAATTCCTTAACTCTTGCATTTTCCTGATAAACCCTCAAACTTACAGCTATCAGATTGGTTTCTACTCATACTGACTCTTTAGGGCAGAACAGAACTGCCCCTTGGGGTTTTGAAAAGTGCCAATCTTCATAGGAGTAGAAAGTCTCATCTTTTTCCCTCACAGGGGCTGGCTGTTCCAAACTGCTGACCTTTCACTTAGTAAGCTGACATGTCACCCACTAGGGCTCCTTTGACACCCCCTTAATGCTGTGAAGTCCCACCATCCTCCTATCCTATAACTACACCTACACAACTCACAACCTTGCCGATGGGTTTCATTTTTTTTAGTTGATGAATGTGCAGGGACCTAAGCATGCCTTGTATTCAATGAGAGATTAGCTTCCACACTGTCTCTCAGGGAACTATTACAACACGCAGATTGAGTGTTGGAACCACCTACAGGCAACAGCAGAGGTGGCAGGGAGTTTGGTCTGTCAGTCATTGACTGAGCCATCAGGTCCCAGGAAAAGACATCTGGGCTTGTAAAAAGCCTACTTACTCTCACAATAGCTAGGAGATTAGTTACTAGTCTTTTCAAGGCTTCCACTCTTGCTCCCAATGGTCACCTAGCAACAAAAGCAACCTTTTAAATTTAAATCAGACTATGCCACTCCTCTGCACAAAGTTCGGATCACTTCCCAACACTCTTAAAGTGAAATCAAAACTCATTCTCCTGAACCAGCGGGCTGTGCATACGTGCAGGCTGCCAGCTTCTCCAGCCTTCTTTTCCCACTTCCCTCGTCTTAGTGGCTACAGCCTATGGCTCTCTTTCTCTTCTTGGGATGGGATACCCCAAAGCTTGCCCATACTTCTGGGTTAGCTGTTTTCATCACTTGAAAAGGCTTCCTTCTGCCTCAAATATCAGCTCCTCCAAAAAGCTTCTCTAATTGCTGACTATATCCCTTGTTCTTATGTTCATATGTATAGCTGATATTTTTCATTATTTTTCTCTTCTCCCTAGAAGGTAAGCTCTGTAAGAATTTCTTGTTAGATGACATGAAGAATTGTAGACATTGTTTAAAAACTCCCCCTGCTGGGCTGAGCCCTGGTGGCAAAGTGGTTATGTGCGGGACTGAGGCCCACTGGGTTCAAATCCAGCAGCACCTCTCCAGGAGCAAGGTTGAGTCTCCTACTCCCACCAGAGGGCAGTGATGCCAAAAAAGTGTTTTAAAAAAAACTCCCCCTGCCAAATAGAGGAAAGAACTAGGAGGCAAGGGGCATTTATAGAGGTCTAAATGCAGGCATGCACATAGGTAAATATATTTTTATATGATGAAGGGAAAATAAATCTTAAATGCTTCCTCCCCACCATACCCCCCACTATCATAATCCCAATTCTACCTTACAAATCCGACTAGACCAGAGGATATACACTGGTACAGATAGGAACCGAAAACATGGGAAATCCAAGACAGATATCACTTCAGGACCAGTGGTTGAGAGTGGCGATACCTCAAGGGTGGGTGAAGGGAAGGGGAAGTAGAAAGGGGGAACCAATTACAAGGATCTACATATGGCTTCCCCCCCTGGGCAAAGACAACAGGGAAGTGGGTGAAAGGGGACATAGGACAGTGTAGGATATGACAAAATAATAATAATTTTTTAATTATCAAGAGTTCATGGGGAGGGAGAGATGAAGAGGAAGGGGAAATATGAGGAGCTGATACCAGGACCTAAAGTGGAAAGACAATGTTTTGAGAATGAGATTGGTAACAGGTGTACAAATGTGTTTTGCATATAATGGGTGGATGTATGTACTGTGATGGGAGTTGTATGAGCCCCCAATGAAATGATTTCAAACAAACAAACAAAACTTTCCCCTGCTATGGAGTTGATTCCTGCTCTTAGCAGCCCTATCAAACCAAGCAGACCTTGGTCCTGGGGATTTCCAAGATGACCCACCTCTATGGAAATCAAAAGTCTCATATTTTTACTGAACATTTAATGCACAACAAAAGTACATTTCTTATAACTGCCCAGTGGAGAAATGGAGTAATGTCATAAATAAGCAATTTACAAAACACAAGTGAAAATGGGTAAGAAATATTAGGAGGGGGGAGAATCCCTGAATTGCACTAATTACCAAGAGGATCTAATTAAAACCAGACACTCTATCCATGTATCAGAGTGTCAGAAATTGTAGAATAAAGTCTTAGTATTCAGTGTGGAGAAATAACATTCACTGTTAATTGAAAGGAGTTCAGACTTTTAGGTGGAAAATTTGACAGTAGTTATCAAAATGTTCACGATAAATATAAACAGAGCAGCAGTTCAGTCAAAATGTTTTAAAAGAATGAAATTATCCCCAGAGTCGAAGTCTCAATTTCTAGCAAAGTTTCGCTCGACTCGAATAAAACTGCCCTGTATTTTGTTGGTTTTTGAATAAGGTGCTCCTGTTTCTTTTTCATGAGATTAAATGACAAAAACTCAAGGGTGTGTCTCTGAAATCAACCATCTCCGAGGGCTTCATCAAGCTCATGAAAGGCCAAGAGCAAAGCGTATGAGTGCCTCCTCAGCTCCTGAATTATGGAAGCACATCAGGGATCAGACAAGAGGCCTGGATTGACGACTAGGGAGGACACTGCAGCTGGAAAGTGAACACCCTCCCCTCCATCTGCAGAAAAGAGCAGGAGGGCAGAATTCAGGTGCCTTTCTCACAAAACAGGCTGGCTGGGGAATCTACACGGCAGACCCTCGTGGCCTGCTGACTTTCTCTGTATTAGGCTCCTTCAGCTTTTCTGCTCACAATTAGAGCCTAGCTTTACTCCTCCATGGAAACTTATATGGGAACACTACAGGAGCATGGACATGGGACGAATAAGCCCCTCTTCCTCCCCCTGAGCGACAGACAAACAAATGGAGGCTCCCAGATGTGAAGGAGCTCAGGGTATCCAGGAACGGGGACCACAACTTCTGTCCACAATGTTGTTGCTGACTCCTCTTCATAGCACAAAAAACGATGAAATGCATTACATTTTCAGAATCTAAAATGGGTTGATACAAACTAATAACTAGAGGAATGTCATGCATGGGACCATATTTAAATTGTTTATTTCACTCTTGAGACTAACACATAAATACTCACGAGAGTATCTCCAATCTAAGAATAGCAATAATAATTTGTGTCTTTATACATCTTTACACTTTAGGGAGATGGAGGGGGAAATAG